>JANRGW010007057.1:20362-48952 GCA_024733675.1 Psilopsiagon aymara | reverse complement strand
AATCTAGTGACAGTCAAGGCTTGCTTACACATGCAAAGAATTTTGCTCTCCTTCATTATTCTCAATGCAACTGACATAAATACAACCAATTTCTGAATCTCCACAGCTTATGAATCCCTTCATGTTAAAGAGTTCACACCTTCACTTTCTTACAGAATATTCCTGACATAGGTAAATATCCTTATGATTTCACATGTTGGTTTAAGAAATCAGATCCTTATGACACCTGGAGGTGTTGGTTGATGAAAAGCTCAACATGATCTGGCAGTGTGCACTTGCAGCCCAGAAGGCCAACCATATGCTGCGCTGCATCCAATGGACTGTGGCCAACAGGTCAAAGGACATGATCCTGCCCCTCTACTCCACTCTGGTGAGATCCCACCTGGAGCACTGTTCAACTTAGGGCCTCAACATAAGGACATGGACCTGTTGGAGCGAGTGCAGAGGAGGACCATGAAGATGATCAGAGGGCTGGAGCACCTCTGCTATGAAGACAGGCTGAGAGGGCTGGACTTGTTCAGCCTGGAGAAGAGAAGGCTCCAGGGAGACCTTAGAGCAACTTCCAGTACCAAAAGGGGGCCTACAAGAAATCTGGAGAGGGACTTTTGACAAGGGCACGTAGGGCTAGGATGAGGGGGCATGGTTTTAAACTGAAAGAAGTGTAGATGTAGATTAGCTATCAGGAAGAAATTCTTTCCTGTGAGGGTCATGAGGCATTGGCCCAGGTTGCCCAAAGAAGTTGTGTATGGCACATCCTTGGCAGTGCTCAAGGTCAGGTTGGACAGGGCTTTGAGCAACCTGGTCTAGTGGAAGGTGTCCCTCCCTGCCCATGGCAGGGGGTTGAAACTGGATGATCTTTGAGATCCCTTCCAACCAAAACCATTCTGTGATTGCGATATTTTATTCTGATTCTTCTAAACAAAGCTTAGAATGGCCTTCCAGCTTAGGCCCAAGACAAGGCAGAAGTTCTTGTTCTACAACCTCTATTTTGTGAGGAACTACAGTAACATTTTATATTCATTTTAGAAATTGGCTGAGGACTTTGACAGGATCAGTACTGCCACTTGCTGTATTGTCATCTGAAATTATATTGCTTTCCATTAAATTGTTCATTATTAGAAGATTCATATCAGAGAGCTTAATACCTGAAATCACTCAATACAATACCAGTTTTTACAGGCCCCAAGTCTGAAATTTGTTTCTTAATGAGAATGAAAACAGTGACAGACCAATTCCTACAAGTTATACTACTGTATCTTAAATGCAGCACAGAAATGAAGCAAAATGGCCCCATGCACTCATGTTTCTTTTTTGAGCATGAACCTGTATTACCAGCTTTAGCCTTATCTTAACAGGTATGCAAATACACTTTCCCATTCACATTTGGAGGAAAAAAAATAAAGAGAATTAGTATCAATTGACAAGTTTGAAATGTAGCGTTGGTTAAGTCATTTCTTACCAGAACTCACTTATAACCACTTCAATGGTACTTAGAATAAGACAGCGTTTTGCCATACTAATCAAATGCTTTTAAGTCTTAGCTTGTTACGTATCACAGAACCATAGAACTCCCTGTGTGGCTCATCACGAAGGGAATAATGTAACAAAATAGCTTGTTTCTCACCTTACCCATTTCCTATGGGAAAGTTGTGATTATTCCGTTCTGATTTATTATAAATGTAGAACTGGACATTAGAGAAGGCAATTGGCAGCAATCTGGCCAGGCAACTTGGCTACAGTTAGCCAAATAACACCTTTACAGTTAAGTTCAGGGTTTATGAATAAAGCAAAAGGTACCCTTATTAGAGAACAGCAGTAGAGAATTCTAACCTTTACAAAAAACCGTCAGCACTGAACATTCTAGTGCATCTCCTGACTGCTACATATGTGGCAATGTAACCAACAGTGGAAGTGTTCTTCGAGTTTACTTACAAATAAAAGGATGATAACAAACCTTCAGCCAGGAGGATGACAGAGTTCTTGCCACTGGACTTGTTTACAGACAGGCTCCTGTATCTTCTTGTGCTTTGATTCAAATGTAGCAGCTTGCTGATTTATTTAATATAAATTGACACAGTGGGTTACATTGTGGCTTTAAGTCTGACAGTGCTCAGCTGCCCAGTGCCGCTCCAGATAGAGTGATATATGTGAAAATACAGGTCCGGTAAGGCAGCCAGGTCAAAAGCAATTTATTCAGGATAGACTGACTCCCTCACATTTCAGCTTATTTTGCCCTTTATCATTTGCTGACAGCTTACCTTCAGAGAACACAGGATGGCCACTGGTTTCTCAGTTGTGTAATCTCTTTAGGGTTGTATAAATTTGCTGTAATTTCAGTAGAAATTTAATCAACATTGGGGCTGTGGAGGCTTTGGTATCATAATGTACACTTTAGGATTGCAGAACTGCTTTGATT
Source organism: Psilopsiagon aymara (assembly GCA_024733675.1). Classification (NCBI taxonomy): domain Eukaryota; kingdom Metazoa; phylum Chordata; class Aves; order Psittaciformes; family Psittacidae; genus Psilopsiagon; species Psilopsiagon aymara. The sequence continues at coordinate 46,536 of JANRGW010007057.1, read as the reverse complement.
TTAAACAATGCTCTCTCTCCTGAACATTTAAGTGATCTTATTTTCCCCTTCTAAAATTACATTTGAAGAAAGTAATCACAGAACTGAACGTACAAAAAAACCCACCAAAAAAACCCCTACCAAAGCTCTTTCTATTCCACTAGAAATTTAACTCACATTATTTACGTTATTTATTCTAATAATGGACCTTTATTTACTTGCTATTCCTTCTCAATTTTTCCACTTTTCTGTTTTTGCAGTTCTGAACAAAGTAACACTCAAACTTTCAAGAGTAGAGCAAACTGTAGTGAAGTAACTTTCACTGTTGTTTTAGCATAATCTTCTATTAGCATTCTCCTTAAGTATTTGCATCTCATCCGCACAAGTCTCCATTTGGAAAAAGCTGCCTTTGCCATTTGAAGAGACAAAATACCAAGTGCAACCTTGTGCTGACACACGCAATTAGCCCCAGGTCAGTTAAGGATAGGGAAGCAGCACGAAGTAACAACTGAGAGAAATTATATAAAGCTAAGGAAAGGCGGAGCTGCGACTATTCAAGCAACTTATTTTTAATCCCTCATTGTGTTTTGTTTCTGATGCACCTGCCTTCTTTAAGAACTTCCCAATTTTTTTTCTTAATGTACCTTGAACTCCCCAGCTGTTACATGGACATACTGCTCTCAGGACATACCACTCTCAGGGATCACTCCAAACCTTGTGTTCAAGTGTGAAGAAGCCAGTCACTAAATGTCACTGATGATGCAAGTTTCTTCATAGCTGAGATACAGCACCTGGCACTTCCAAGTGCCACTTCACAACTAAAATACTTACATACTTCCTATAGGTGGTCTGCAGGATCGCCAGCTACCCATGAAGACTCCCGTTACTTCCCCCTGAACCCTTCCCACTTTGAAAAAGATCTAGAACTTTATTTAACACAGTGCTTAAAAATTTCTCTCAACACTTGCACATAGAGGAAAAAGACAGGAAAGCATCGCATTCACAAAGCACTTCCAAAAAACCAGAGACATTACATGGATCAGCAGGATAGTTTGTTTCATTAAACTTCACCTAAGTGGTTTTTATGTTGCTAAATGCCTCTGTCAGAACTCTGAATCTCCAAATCTGGTCAAACCGACAGAAGAATTTTATGCCAAAAGGCCTAAGTCAGGAGACTGTGTGATTAGTTTAAGGACTCCACTTCTGTCCACCTTTTAAGCATTCAGTAGAAGGAGCTCTTCTAAAATAAGCGTGTCCAGAAACATGTCAGTGCCTTGTGATGCTCATGCCTAAGTTAAATTAAAAGGGTCATTTCAAGAACTCCAACTGTAGACAGGATTAGGTCACTAATCTCCCAGATATCCAGACAAAATGATGAGAGTATACCAAACCCTTCCTCACAGGAACGGTAAACCCATAAATTGACAAATGCTTAGAAACAGTGCTTTGATGATTTTGTGAAACAGCTCAGACGTTTCAACTTCCTGTGACCCAGAGTGTCTAAATTAACTGGCTTTCAACAGGGTCCATCAGAAAGCAAATCAGAAGTACTGCACAGGACTACCACATACATATCAGTGGGCAGCAACATGGACTTTCCTACGTAGGCAACTTTCCTCCAAGTTTTGTTACAGCCCTCTCTCTGCCCTCCATCACCAAATACAGAGAATTAGTTTAAAATTTCCTTCCAAAACCTAATAAATTCATGATGCAGAGAAGAGCCTCCCCTTATTTGGCAGTAGCAAGCCTATCACAAGAGCAGAAGCGGTGTTTATCTCAGTGCATGTCTATATCCTAGTCAGAATGTAGAGTTTTAGTAATCAATCTTCAATTTTTAAGTATAGAGAAGCTCGGCTTCTCTTCTGTTTTTATTAAAAAGGCAACTGGAGATTTTTTTCCAAAGAATAAATAGAACACTAGGTCAGGCAACAGTCATTTATTTATTGACTTTAACAAGCAAAAGGTATCCTCAGACATGACGGCCAACACTTGAGCAATACAGATCAATGCTACTGAGGAACATCTTTTCTCTCACCCCTCCCATCCCAGAAGTAACAACAGAAATACCAGGGCCCCTAGAGAACAGAGGAGAAAAATTAAAATAGGCGCTTAGAATGAGCTGTGGAGTTGAAACATGGACACTGAAAAATCATTAGTTAATCTACCCTATAACCACGATCACCTCAAAAATAACTTTCATTGCTCTGTTTCTACTAGGTACCGAACATATAGCGCTGTTTAACAGCGATTTCAATGTATTAACAACTGTCCTCAGCTGAAGCAGAACAGCAATTGCTATTTATATTAAATTTGAGGCTGCAGATAGAAAGGTTTCTACAGAATACAATGCAAGTTAATGAACAGAGAGCGGGGGAGAAAAAACAAAGCTACTTCTAAGTTACTGTACGTCTCTATCAATCAAGCAATTCATTCTGTATTGATAACTCATTGCAGACACTAACCTGATAGAGTATGGCAATTCTACTCGTCCTGTGACAGTGTATCTGAAGAATGTATCTATGAAGAATTTATCTATAAGTCTCTTAAACTGTGGGCCACTGAAAATCCCAGCCTGCTACTCCTGTGTGGGTGTTTCTCATATCGAACATCAGCATAAAAGCAAACAGACTGCATGCAGAACAACTGTTGCTAAATCCTTTAGTCTTCCTTGTAACAGCTGAAATACGAGTAAGGCATTCCTCAGACGTAGAGAAAACATTAGGAGGCTGTAGTTTTGCAGGCAAGGAGACCTTTTATTTTAATCCATTAAAAGAACCCAAGATAGTCAGCAGGTGGCCACATCTATCCATGTTTCATTAAAATCACATAAACCCTAAGTACAAAAGCACCACTGATTATTGCTCTAGAAAAACTGCATGAAAAATTCAAATACGCACAGTAAAAACATCACCATACGCACAAGACTTAATTTCTTAAAGCAAGTGTATGGAATGCTGATCCAATTTTACACATACCTTGCAATATTAAGTTGATATTTATATTACTTGGCAACAATGGGAATTTCTAGAAGCACTGTTATGAGAAGGGAAATGTTCGTATACAGTTTAATATGTCAACTATCATAGTCCTAAAAAAATTAGCATTTACAAAATACTTGATAAAAATATCTTTTAAAAGTTGTCCAAGAGGTACATAAAATCAACCCAAAATTTTCATGATATTTCAGTCATTCTTGTCACCTACAGATTCAGTTTTCTGAGCCTGTGGAGAAGAAAGAAAAAACTGAATTACTATTGTGAATTGCCCATCGCATGCCTAAATACCCAAACTACCCTTGCTCCTTCAATTTCTTATTTGCAACATCTCAGTTTCAAACCTATGTCCACCTCACATTTACACAATCAGAACAGGTACATTCACACACTTTTCTTGAATTATTGGTCCCACCTTTTCAAAAGCAATACAAGCCTTACCTGTCAGCTTCCATTGTTCATACTGAAAAGCACCACACTACTATCTGTTTCTATGCACTGCACACATGCTGAATGCTCTACCGTACCCTCAACTTTCACTGTTTCAATCTGCCCTTTTACTGACAGTGTGCTGGGTAGGGCACCTCTGGATGTTCAAACACTAACAGTTGAGCGAGAGATGCGAATCTGCAATAACATTATGGGCAATAAAAAGAAACATTATGAACATGCTATCAATGTTGAAAGGCTGAATCATTAAAAAACACTGATTCAATCAGCAGGAGGTATGTGTGGAAAGTACCTCTTCAGCTTTATTTTCACCATTTTCAGATGGTGTAGTACCTTCCTTTGCAGCTTCTTGCTTTTCATCCTTCTTCCCTTTAGCACCTTTGTTGGCCTTTGTTCCAGGTTCCTTCTGACAGGAGACGAAAAACATAGACATTGTATGAGTAGCCAGCACCCTACATCTTTAGTTAAAAAAAATCCACCTTCATATGTACTAAAAAGCAAATTTTGGCAAGCTGCATATGCTGGACTGAAACAGAAAACCAGTCAAAGACTACCTGGAAAACGTATATCCACAAAAGTTACACAGAGACTCTCAAAATTTCTGGAAAATGCTGGTGTCTGTTTCCTTATTGGGATACAAAAACTCCTCAGACTATTTTGGTAGAGCTGAGCTGTATTATAGGGAAGTATATACAATACATCTGTATGAACAAATACGATTACAGTATATTGAAAGGTTATTCAGCCAAGCACAAACACCACACTTGCTGTAACAGCACTACATTTTCGATTAGCATGAAATATTAAATTAGATTTAAAAAATTAAGCATTTTTGTTGGCTGTTCTTTTGTCAGTTTAATAACATCTGTGATGTTCATTCTGTGTCAGTAAAAGAACCAACCAACACACTAGGGAGGCAAACACTGATACAATTCCATCTGCAGCAACACAAAGCAGAGAATTTATCAAAAGAGGCTGTTTTAACAGCTACAGTTTCATTTGGAGATCTATCTTAAATGATTCGTATGTTGAAGTTTGCCTTTTTTTGTCTTTGCTCTATGTACATATTTATATTTGTGATCTAACGTTAGTAGAGACATATGTTAAGAATTTTAAGTACCATGGGATAGAAATGTTATTTAATTGAAAATTTTACATTAGTATTTAAAGTAGCTTTGGTAAACACTGTAGAGATCTTCTATGTGATCATTTGCTCCAAATTCTCCATGAAAAATGGAAATAGTAGCTGTAAACAAGGATATTAAGGCCAGCCTCCTTTCATTAACCACCTCTCCCCAGTGATCCCCATATAGGAGTGGGGCAGTAAGGAGGGAGTGCCAGTAATCCTAGTCCCAGAACAGCCTGAATGACTCCTTTCACCCCCTCAGCTTCAAAGTTACACAGCAGCTATGATGCTTAACTGGGAAGTTTATTGGTGGCGAGAGTCCTAACTCTTCACCTAGAAAACAATACACTAATGACTTGACTTAGAAAACCCATAATTTGCAAACTTTTAACAACAAAAACAATCTCAAATCTATAGCAGGTTTACAAGCAGGTTCAAAGTACACACTTGCTGTTTTCTGTTTAGGAGGCTGAGATGAATACACTCCTCAAAATTTACTCCTTAAATTCAGTTAGTTTGGAAAAAAAACCCCAACAGATTACTGTACTACAAAGCTACCAAGAATAATGTTGTAAAGGATTTGAATCACCTGAATTGAGCTCCAAATGCCTTTCATGCAGTTTAAGCTGAGTCCTTAACGCTGAGCTCATTTCACAATGCATACATGAAGCTACAGAAGCACCCATATTCCCTTCTTTATTAATACCCCTTTTAAGAGGGAGCAAGATGAACTCAGCAAGACTTTATGAGTAATTTAGTTTCATAAATCATAAAGTGCTTGAAGTCACAGAGTTTTGCTTTCACACACAGACTGTATCCTGATACTTGCCACACTGAAATACCAATAAGAAGATTTAAAAAATATAATTGTGAGGAGTGTTAGATTCAGTTTCCAGCTTTTCCTTTTTTTTTTTCCTTGACAAAGCAATTGCTCTTATTTAACATTCCCCTTGGGCACAAACAGATCTACAGTTTCTGAAGTACATGATTTGTATGCAGAAATCCTGAAAAGGTATTTCAGACACTAATAAGATTTTAATTTGACTGTAACTGGCCTAGAAAAAACAAACCATTCAATTTAAATACATTTAATTTCACCTTTAATTATAAGTGTGCATTCTCAGCAACGGCCAGGCTTCAAGAACAGATAAGAGTTTCTCACTGTGAAATGAAGTACTGCCCCTCAAGACAAGGAAACAGGATGGCACTGAATAACCCCAAATCTTACTGTAGAAATTGCTAGGTCTCAGGGACAGCTTACTCACCAACCTGTACATCCCAGGAGAGGTGTAGGAAAGGTAAAGGTTCTTCTTAAACTACCGGAATTCACTACAAACTAACATGGTCTGCATATCAAACAGGCAAGACATTTTGTTTGGGCCAGTAATGAGGCCAGGAAGGGGTGGAACAGAAGAAAAGAATGATCTAATTTGTTTCTTTTCCCCGGGGCTGGGGGGAGGGCAGGGGAGCCGATGCCTCACAAAACCGCTCTGAATGGAACAGTCTGCAGTGCAAAGAAGGAGAACACTTGTTTACTATTGGCTACAATGATGGCATCTAAAAAGAAAAGTATTTACCTTCGTGGTTTTCCTTGGTTTGGGTTCAGGTTTTGGCGGAGCAGGTTTCTATAAAACATTTTTAGTTGCACAATGTGTTAGACATACTATCAGAAGCCAGCTAACCACCTCCACACCCCAGCCTCCCCCACCACACACCTTCCCTGACTTTAGGCTCATTAGTATGCATCTAGAAACAGACTCAGAAACTTTAATGCACAAATGCACCTCATCACTGTACACACCCGTTCTCATTAGCTGACCCATCCAGCAAAACAATTTGGGGTCATCTAAGAGTAAACATGGAGATAAGCAGTTACTATTAAAAAAATAAAATCAGGTATGCTCTAACAGAGAAGAGAAACTAAAACCAAATACTAGCAGTGGCATCAAATGGTCCTTGAAGGAGAAGTAGCTGCTTTTCCACAACTAACATCAGCCTGTAAAACAATGTGACGTCAATACTGCACGTAACAGTGCTGTGGTGAGGTGGGGAAATACATCTTTTGTCAGAACAAACTGAAACCTGACAACCTGAAACCAAGAAAGCACAGTTAACTTCAGCTCTAGAGTTCTTTAATATCCCTCAGCAAGTATAAAAAGTGAATCAAGCCAAATATAGCAAACCTGTTTGGTCTGAGAAACCATATGTGCCTAGAAAAGTATATACCAGGAGGTGTTATACATACTTACAGCTGACAATCTTGCTGATCGTCTTGTGGGCTACAGGAAAAGGAAAAAAAAGGGAAGAAAACATTTTTATAGGCTTACAGCAAACAGTATCCAAAGCAACATAATATCAGTTATTTCATAGTGACAGCATAAAATACGCCCCAAGCAGAATACATCTCTATTGACAAACACAATTCACTTTTTCCTCACGTTGAACAAAATTTTATGGACAAAAAGTGATGTGAAAATCATCAGTAAAAGCTGTTCAGGAATTACAACATCTAAATCTCCATACGGTTTAATACCTCCCCATTTTTCAAGTCCCTTGCTGCTCCATGGAAAGGTGGCAAATACAGCAAGCTTGACTTATGGCACAGGACACTGATCCTTTCTCATAAATACTCAGAATAATGTTTCCATAACCAAGCAGATGCTACTTGTAATATCGGGCAAAAATGCCACCTGATTAACAAGAGGATGAAGTTAACATCCTTCCCTAGAGGATATCAGAGTGCTAAAATCTCAAAACATGAAGGTTAAGTCCTTCCACTGCCTCAGTTCCCCACACACTCAATCTGAGTCCAGCTGCACAAAGACAGATGCAGGACGAGAGGAAGATATTATTTCTTCTATTTAAACAATTCTCAAAAGAACAGAAAAAAGATATTCTGATTTCCTCCACCTTTCTTTATCTCTTCAACACACTTTCTTATTCAATTTTATTTATCTGTTCTTTGTCATAAATTTATTACTGAAGTTAAGTCTTAGGAATAGTTGTAAGCTCATCAGATTGTTCATGTTTTTTCTGTATTCATTAAAACAGATGAACCCATGATCCAGTCACAGAGCATGGTTATCAAACAGTTAAAGTTTGGTCGGCATCGAAAAACTGCCAAAATAAAAGGACAACTCAAGCAGGACAAATATTCAATGTAACACAGCTTAAAAGGTGAATCAAAAGTATCTTGTTAATTACATATTAAGCATTTGAGATGAAAAAAACGTCTCCAAACATCTTGCAATAGGAAAAAGCTGCTGTTAATATCTGAAGAATACAGTAATTTGTATTCATTGAAGTCATTTAAGTATTCTTAGTGGAAAGCAGTGGTGAATAGTTCAGATCCTCCTTCAGTAAAATAGAAGTCTTGTAAAAAAACACATGAAGATATTTTCAGCTATCAAATTTATGTTGTAAAATAATGCTGAGGCCTGGCAGTCTTTTACAGCAGGTTAAACAAAGCATTTCACTTGGTCAGGTAATCAAAGAACTCCCAGCTCAAGGTATCTTCTTTTACAAAGCTATTTTCTTAACTGGTTCCAGTGCATTTGGACGCTAGAATATTTTGTAACATCTATTTGATTTACAGGATAATATATTGTTTTAGATAAATTTTCATTCTCTCCCACATTCCCAAACTGCTCTTGTTCCATGACTGGTTTCATAGCAGGCTTGCATTGCCGTAAGAAAGGCAGCATAAACCCCCAGTTCTTTAAAAATGCACAAGGGCTAAACGATTTTAATTCCAATTTAGGGCGTGTTAAGTATTTTGTGTTATCTAAGGAGGGAAGTACAGTCAAGTCAGCAAAGGTCACATTTTGACATGCTTTTGTCCCCCTCCAAGCAACTGTACTAACCCAGAAACTAGCAGCTCGCCCAACTGTCAGTTTGACACTGGCCCACTAGGAAACACCTATGGAGAGTCTATGAAATGGAGCAGACACAGAACAACGCTGCACGCTTTCCTACTACGCTAGCTTCTGGCAATCTAAATCTGTGAACTTTCCAACCTGGGTATTATATCCACATCATGTGTTTATTAGTCCCTGAGGGTCATTTTCTCCATAAATTCGTCTAATAACCTAGTGAACCCATTTATACTTTCAGTTTTCAGAACATCCTGTGGCAGCGAGTTCCATTAATAGGATTATGTACTATGCGGAAAAGAAAAAGGAAAACCTTCCCCCGCTGTTGTCTTTTCTTTAAACTTCTCACCTCTTACAAGGTTCCTCTTGTTTCCAGGTTTCATGAGTAATAATTTCCTAACTGCATTGGTCTGTGTTACTGATGATTTTATCATGCCTCTGCTACATGAAAAGTCAAGACAGTCAAGAATCCTAGAAAATCTGTGTGGTTTGTTTTCTTTGGGCTTTTTTGTTTATTTGCTTGGGGTTACTGTTTGTTTGTCTGCTTCCATTCTGGTTTCTGGTAGTTTTTTGTTTGCTTTGGCTTGTTTTGGGTCCTCTCCATTTCCCTCCCCCAACCTGGTCTGCATCCTCTGTCCCACTATGCTTAGTATCCTTTTAATTCTATCATGGCCCTTATAAGGAAGAGTCAGGAGAACATTTACTAATCCCACATCTGGGAACACAACAAATTAATCTTGTGATACACTGATAATTCACACTCCGTCCTCTAGTATTTTTCCCTATATTCCAGTTACCTCTTGTTTAGAAGAACCAATGTTTTCTAGCAACTTCTCACTGATTTCACAATCTCTCCCCTGATGAACAGCCAATTTGGTGACCATCACTCCCCCTGCGTATTCATTTGCATTTCTCCATAATCAGTTTCTATTGACATTTTATCACCTAGTTATCAGTGATGTAACAGCCTTCTCAGTCTCTCACTTCTGACTACCCTGATAATTTTTTATCTACCCTGATAATTTTTTATCAGGGTAGTGAGAAAGAGAGGAGCAAACAACAGAGGAAACTTCTGTCCCTCTTCTCCTAGATCAGTACTGAACATATTCAGCAGCACAAGCCCAAACACAAATCTGTCCAATACTCCACTGGTACATCCCTCCATTATAAAAATTAACTACTTCTTCTCCACTCTTTTCTCACATGTGTATTTGTTACCAATTCCTAGGAAGATCATCCATTCAATCCACGTTAGTTCAGCTTCTCTAAGAACCTGTTTGGGGAGCCTCATCAAAAAGTGTTCTTTCCTGCAAGTAAACTATCAATTGGTATGCTGGCATCCTCAGACCTGTTGACTTCTACAAAGAAATCAACTGCCTGAAGTATGGCTTCTCTGCAAAATCTCTGTCAATTCCCTCATTACATATTTGTCCATATACATCAAAAAAAACCACAACCAACCAAAAAAAACACCACAAACAAACAATTAAACAGACAAACTCTCCCCTACTTTTGCAAGTGAGACTCCAGGCTTTATTCTCCAGAATCCCTTATGTAAAGTCCTGGGAGCATTTCATCACCTTCAGTTACTCTGGTACTGAGGCCAAGGCAAGCGGTTTGGCAATTGCTGGGGAATACTGTCTAGTTCTCACTTACACTCCATTAAGGACCGTTCTCCAGACTTTACACCCATGAGAAACAGCTCTGCTGTTAGAACCTCCCTAAGAATTCTCCACAGCAGGAGTTTCTTTACTGTTTTTCAGCTCCACATTCAGCGTGCTGTAGGGTTTGCTCCTCTCCACATTATTTTCCATCAACACAACGCCATCTTTCAAAACCAATATATTTACTTTATTTGCTGGTAAGTCACTCTGGGTTTTTCTGCTTGGGGGGGGGGGGGGGCCGAAGGGTAGTGAGGTCTTTTTTAAAGCTATATGCATTTCCGCAGGCCTTTAGCATGGCATACCACAGAGCCTCTCTGCCACCTGAAACCATTACACTCTTTAGCTTCTCCTTTTAATAGACTCTACATTTATTTATTTATTTTTTTAATCCCTCTCTTGATATCACATCTGACCACAGCAGAGTTTATTTGGACTTACATTCTTGCAAGGATGATTGATGAACCTGAATCTATTATGGTCACAATTACAGAATAGTTCTCCAACAACTGTCTTTTTAACTAGCTCCTCCATACTACATAGGACCACATACAGCTGCTTATTTTTTAATTGGTCCTATGACTTGTTCCTCCTGAAAGCAGGCATGTACAACTTTAACTTCTTTGTCTTTGTAAAGCTATCCTATCTCTTTTACCAAATGTCTGAAAGGGTACCAGAATGTCCATTAACAATGTCCTTGGAGCCTCTCTGATCTCCCTTAACATCCCACTGCCATTTTAATTATTGTGGTCAGATGACATCTGGCACAATTTCTACACTGCATACTTCCCATTTATACATGGCTTGGCAATCCATAAAGGATTCTGCAGTAGTTATTAATACAGTTAATCTAGAGAAATATTAAGATACATATAATATTAAGACACATAATAGAAAGCCATTCTACCACTAATGCAACTTAGCTCTCAACCCTGTGTAATTCGTGCCTTGGTGTCACAGTGTCCCCACAAATTTCTGAGTTACTCATTTTATCAATGTCCCCATTTAAAACCAGACATTCCAAATTGCCCAGACTTAGATTTGCAGCTTTTGTATTTTGGCTCAAACTGCCTGTTTTCATTGATGCGAATTAAACATGGCTGTATTTCTCAAGGCTGCTCTTTACCTTTTCAGACACAAACTTCTATGGCTTCTGTGCTTGCCTCTGCTCTCCACGACAACAAGAGAGCTCTGACTTCACCCTATGCACTCTCAAGAACATGCTGGTCTCCCCCCAGATATTTAGTTTAAAATAATTCAGAAGTCTCCTCAGTGCCATCCACAGAGGTCTGGTTTTGTTCATAACAAAGCCATACTTTCTGCTTAAATTCCACCTATTCCAAGAGCACCCACAATTTCTAATCTAATCCTACAACTATTTTCCTCATTTGCACACTAAGAGCTACAGGTGTATCTATTGAGACTTTCTTACTGTCTTGTGCGGTTTCCCTCCCTCCCCCAGCAGCATCTCACCTTGAATGAAGACTAAGAGCTCTGGTACTTCATTCAGCAGGCCTTCTCCAGAGAGCCTGTGTATTTCTGTAAGATTCTTGCTCTTCCTTCCTTATGCTAGCAATCAGATCTCAAATTTTTAGGAGAAGGAACTTTGACTTTTCTGGCTCTTGAAGTTGGGCAGAAAAAAACTTTCATTCAGAGCGAAGGAGATTATATTTTTACTACGATTTATTCAGCTTTTTCATACTTCATGGAAAAGAAGCTGATTTGTCTTCTAGAAGATTCCACAGGAAGATACTGAGGTATCAGGATCTATTCCTCTTAGACCTCCTTTTTACTCTACCTGTTACTGAGCAACAACCAACTTCTCAATTCAGAAAGTGTAAAACTTCACTAGACTACTTTTTCCTGTTCAAATATTCTCAAAGATTTTGAAGAAGAGTAATTAATTGTTAATCCATTTGAATATTCACCTATTTTTTCCAAGGTTCTGATTTAACTTCATCTGCCACAAAAGATAACAGCCTAAGAAAATGAATCCTCATAATTTCCTACCTGTTTTTTAAATTCATATTAAGAGCTGTGACAAACTACTAAACTCTACTGTAGAGGTCAAGGTATCACCTGCTGTCTCCTTCCCTCCTGTGACAGAAGTTACTGTGCCCTTAAAACAAATTCAGACAAAGAAAACACACAAATGTGTCAGCTGCTCCAGTTTAGAGCCTGGTATCTTAATTCAAGACACCCTTCCACCAGCCACCTAGGCTAAGAATAGTTTTGAAGCAGACTGGCTGAGGTGTGCGCATTAACCCTATTCTGCCAACCTGCTAGAGACAGAGCAACAGTTCCAGGCAGTAACACCTTACACTGTTGCCACAGGATCCAGCAGAGTTTGTTTATCAAACCCTAAGTGTTTCTTAAATTGATTTTATGCATAAATAACCTATATGAATCCTCAGTACACCAAAAGCAGTTTATGCCAGATGAGCTACAAATGTGGCTTACTGTTATTATTCCCTCTGAAAACACTAGAGCAAGACTGCAGATCTCCACTTAAACAATTACATGCCAAAATGCATTTAAAATAAATAAAATAACAAAATAAAGAACACTTGCCTCTTGTTTAGTTACTTTTGCTGCATCCTTGCCTTCAGCACCCTCTGGAGACTGAAAGAAAATCTTAAGTCAGTAGTTTAATTACAGACTTAAAAGCAACCATGCAACAGCAAAACAAAGATTATGGTGAAGATTCTTCTTTCCATACATTTCAGCAACTTGAAGAAGCCTGGCAGATTTACATTAGTATTTACAAGAAACATTGTACTGAAGCCACTCTAGATTTTCCAAGCAAGAACACAAGGACTGATCATCACCAGATACATACATATCATATCACAGAGCATCCCCCAGTGGTCCCTCTTGCCAATTAACTAAAGCATCCGCAGGTTCCAGTGGGAGCTCCATCTCATCAGCAGTTGGCAGCACAAAAGTATGGACTGGAAATCTGAGGTTTGCTCTAGAGGGCTTTTGAAATCTCTGAGAAATTTTACATGTTCCTTTCCAAACATGAACTTCACTAGTAATGAGATGTGATGAACCAAAAAAGCACCGCATTACTGAAATGAGTAATTTTTTTTTACTTCATTTACTGATTTTGCACCTCAGTTTTACACAGGTGAAAGCTTCAGTGGTATCTTTCCCTTATCTCATCTCCTCCATCAGAACAGCAAAAACCAGTAAAACACCAAGACACTGACAGGAAAGCTAGGAACAAACATGTTTCTTCTCAAGAACAAAGTATCAACCCCACTATTTCAATGCTAGTGTTTCACAGGTACTACAGAAATGTTAAACCAGGGGTATGTGTGTGTAAAATCAAGTTCATGGGGTGCTGTTTTGGGGGTTTGCTTGTTGGGGTTGTTTGGGGTTTTTCCTGGTGTTGGTTGTTTGCTTGTTTTTACACAACTCAAGATATATTACTTCACGTTTTGCAAATGTCTGGATTCTCACCTAGGAGCAAACGATTCATGGAAAAACAGTGAGCAGCAGTTAGAGGAGAACCACAGTAATGGCATGTGTTTCAAAAAGGCATTTAGCAGGCAGCAGAGAAGACAATTTGCTTGCTGTTTTGTTTTTCAATCAGTAAAGGAGCAGGCTAGCTGTCCTTCCCTTTGCCTTTCCACTGCAACCCTAACCCAAACCTCCCCCACTGATCTTGATACGGAATGTCTGTTACAGTTATGGTGCGGAGCAGAGAAAAACCGGCTAGTTTGCAGCAGTTGACCACTGCCTTCTCCTGGCACTGGGCTCTTACATACATAAAGACACCCCCCACCAGAGAATAAAACATGGCTTTGTTCCTGTGTGCTCTCCTGACAGAAAGGAAGCATGCCACGACAGCAGCTGGTTTAAAAATCATCGAAGTAGCTAGAAAACAGCAGGCAGTTAAGCAGCACTGCGCAGCGTAGAGCAACTCAGAATAGCAACAGTCAGGCATCCAAAATGGAGCCTGGCTGCTCCCTATGCTACTGCAGCCTCACCAGCCACCTACAGGATCGTTTCAGGTTTGCATTCCTAAAGCTTTTCAGTTCGGGCACTGAAGAGTCGCTACCGCTTGACGCTGTGATGCAGGGAGCATCAAAAGCCGTAGTTTGCACAACACAGCCAAGTAGTTCCATGAGGGCTGTCAGTAACGAAGTTTTGTTTCCTACAACTTCCCTCTTCTGCTCACGATACAGTACAGGCCCTGGAGACAGCTTTTCTGCAGCCCATGAATCTGTAACACCTGTTTCACACGAATTTTCTCAAGTCTAATAAACCAGCACCGCACCCTTTCCCGGGGGGGAGACTCGAATGGCACCTTTCCTGACCTGAGCACCTATTTGTAAGGAAGGTCTCTCCAATTTTATAATCTTTTCTTCACAGTGGCCAAGAGGCTTGATCAAGCTTTTCAGGGGTAGGGACAGAAAGATGGTATGATTCATTTCTATCGGAAGCCAGGCTAAAAAACACCACCAGAAACTAAATGAAGCTGACACTCCACAATCAGGCCGTTTTCACCTGCATTCCTTTCAGGAGCTTTGAAATAGGGCTAAATCATCACAAGATGGCACTGCCACATGCCAATAGCCCTGCAGTAATTGCCCAGGTGCAAATTTTCATGGTACTGCACAGTTACCATGCAATAATTTACCCCACTCTCTTTAAAACTAATAAAAACCAAGTCTCCTGCATGATGCACAGGGCAGCCTAATTTGAGATGCCAATGCAATTGCTTGACAACAGATTTTAAATGTTCACGAGGCTAACCACAGGGGGAAAGATTATATAAAGATACTCTTAATGCAACCACAACCACTGTATACTACTATGATACATCACACAACATACTTCAATTGAGTTAGCTAATTAGCCCAGCATTCCCTCCCAAGTTAGAAAATCCAAGAGCAATTCTGAAAGCCACATAACTTTCTTCGTGGAGGGACACGCACAGTAATAATCTCAGAGGTGTGAACAAGCAGCAAGGGGCTCTGACATGCTCTCATTTCCATTTCAGACCAGCTTCCTCTTCTCTGCAACCACTACAAGTCCAGGTGTTTGGAGGCTGTGCTCATCCTCCCAGGGCCTTGGCTCCCCACATGCTGGCAGAGCTGTGTGGAAGGTCATGTCATGAATAAGGTAATTGATCCAGCTGAAAATAGCCTGCTGCTTGAACGAATTTATAAATATATATACAAATTATAAATATATAGTCTTCCCCCCTCCAGCAGAGCCATTTTACTGCACAGCTGCACAAACAATTGAGCCAGTGCAACAGGCAAGAATGAAGTGGCATGGGGCAGTTGCAAGCAGCTTGGGACACTTTACGCCAACAGACACACCAAAAAAATATGTCAGATATGGTTAAGAGTATATTTGTTAAAAGAGGAAGACAAACTTCTTTTCCTGCCTGCGATCCTGCTTAGACATCCCAGTGAATCCCAGTTGATATGGATCTTCCTGCTAGTTTCTGCAGTACTTTTTCCTCTAGGGACCAGAGAGATCCGTACACAAATGGATTTGTGCCAAGCATAGCTCCCAAAGAACTTGGCATGCACAAGCATCAACTGTCTGCACTAGTATCTGGAAGTCACAGGACTTTTATGTAGATACCACCAAAACCTTAAAGTCCTTGTCCCTAACTCTTCCACAGGAATCCTTCCCCCATCTTTTGTGCTGGTGACAAACTACTGAAAGATCTCTGATTTCAAAGCAACCGAACATACTAAGTAACCCATCCCCTTGCCTTGTTCTATTTGGTGTAATGCTATGGCTCACCGTATTTCACATGACACCACTCACATTAAAACACACCCTAGATACTGTGCCTCACATTGTAAACTAGTCAGGAGTGGCACTATATAAACGGCAAGTTTTGTGCAGCAAAATCAAAGATCAGTGCAAGCACTGAATTGCTTGACAAGGTCAGTTCTCCAACCTCAGTAATTCTCAGCTATACTCCATCATATGCGTGTACTACCCTATAGACCCCTTGTGCCTTACTGTATGGATACCTACAAGAGACAAGACAGATAAAAAAAAAAAGGCAAATAAGGACACAGATTATGGTGATTTATTTTTAATTCTCCAATCAGTGACATACAAAGAAGGAAAGCAGCTGACTGGCTAACTCTAAATACGCGTTTTACATTTAAACTAACAGCAAGTTTTAGGTTCAGATGACCACACATTGTGTCATAACTCAATTAGCACTACAGGTTAGTAATAAGATTGTAAATCAAGAGGTAGCTAAGCTTTGTAAGACCTGTCAGAGCTGCATAACTTTTACACCACAAGATCAACCTGGAAGGTTGCATGCCAGATTCCCTGTCTATCAGCATTCAGTTTTTTATGATTTGCTTTTTTCACACTCCTTTTTAAGGACAACCTAGAAAAATTAATTTGAGAAGACAAAACAAAACAAAGGAACATTAATACAGTATAGAGAACATTAAAAAATAATCGAAGTAATATCAAAATTAAGCTGGTTCGTATACACAGTTCCTGCATTTCACCAACTGTGAAGTATACATAAGAACTAGTGTTTCCCCACACCCGGACAACACTGCAGTATCTGCAATGCCAACACCACTAAAGAGCCATTAAATTGAAAACAGACAACTAGGTAAATGTTTTAAGAAAGCATTTGATAGCAGACACAGGCAAATTTCCTTTCTAAATTGTCCTTAAGGGTGGGTTTACCTGGTAGAGATGTACCACAAAAGAAACTAAAAGTTTCAATTTTTCTAATCAACCCCCTGCAATATAAGCAGGATGTAACGAGAGTACCATAACAAAGTAGTGAAAGCACCTCCCTGTTCAAGAGATCCAAAGGTACATTTGAACTTGCAGTGACTGGCTTCTGGATAAATATTTTGTTTGCGCTTAAATGAACAGATTGTACTATTATAAAGGAGTACATTAAAAAGCATGAAGAATGAGAATACGAGTATGCAAGAAGTAACAGTCAGTACAGAAGGTTGCTTATAAAATTAAATAGACCACTCATTCTCTGAAGGATCTTATTACCAGCTGAAACTCAACACCCTGGCTCTGATGGGACGGAAATTAGCCTTTTCATGCCCACATGAATTACAAAAAAAAAAACAATAAAAAAACCCAGACAAACAAAAGAGCCAATGAAAAATCAGATGCCAGTTTTCATTCTAACTACCAGCTTATCAAGTTAGAAAGGCAGAAAGCCTTAACTGTCCTAACACTTGAGCATTCTCCTCCCTTCTTTGCAAGCTGTTCTGTTCCAGCCACATCTCAATATGCTGCCTGCAATGGGATTTGCCAGTAGATACTTTCCTGGCTCACTGTTCTAGCTGCCATTTCCATGATGTAATGCTTTGGTCATTCCTCCAACAACTTTCATCACCAAAATACGATACAAGCTTGCAACAAAACCACAGTGCAAGAAGAAAACACCTACCAAATCCTAAGCCTTTTCCAGGTTTACTGCACTATTTTTCTCTTTTTTTCTCCCCTCATTTCCTTTTGAGTAGGACTCTATGTTAGACTGAATTTAATACAATGAATTGTTTCCCTATGGATGCTAGATCTTCTAATTATTTGTCTTCAGAGCAGTTCTGAATTTTGTGCTGGTTCATAAATATAATTAAAATGCTGTTTGTTTCTGGGTTTAGATTAATGAGGACTACCTACTGACTAATTTAACATCAGCCAACTCCTCCAACACCCTTCTAACCATTGTTTCCACATTTATCTCCTTCAGCATCTTACCATTAACCTTTGTTTATAGCTAGTTCTTTCATCTGTTTTCAGCAGACAAAACAGTGCTCACTGCCAAGCCAAGAACTTCACAAGTAAAGTTAATTTGCTGTAATAAATGCTTTAAGAAATCAGGTATTCTTCCTACTACATCTGTTCATTTCTTTTTTCTACCTAGAGCCTGATCCTGGACAGGGTAAAAAACCTGCATACCACCAAATAAAAAAACCCAAGTAATTCTGCCAAACCCACAACTGAAGTAAACAATGGGTTAGTGGATGGATGTTTTAAATGCCCAACCAAAGTGATACCTGTCTTGCTTTCTTCCAAAAAAATCCATTAAGGAAAAAAAAAAAAACCTGACTATAAATGTTCTTCACAAAAAAACCCCAAACAAAAAATCCTGCTTTTTATTCTTTGAGTATATAATATTTTATTCTTTTTTGTTGAGAACTACTACAATGAAGTATTATACAATATGTCACTTTTAGATTTAAATCCCTCCATCTTATATCTATTAAGAGTAGAATATTTAATTTTCTAATTCTTTCGGGGAGAATGTCAAGATCATAAACCTCCGAAAAGGCAAGTGGTACTTAAAATCTTAAATATAAAGAAGACCATTAATATCCCCTGGTATTAATATGCAATTACGGGGAAAAAATATCAGGGAAAAGTCTCCATTCTTGCTAAGAGATTCAAGCCAAACAGAGTGACTGGTTCATACGCACTGCATTTTCAAAGAATATATAAGAAAATAAAAGTACAAACAGCCTGGTTATAAGCAAAATCATTAGGTTTAAGAAATGCACTTTATTATGTTCCTTAATTCTTAAAAGGTAGCTTCTGTGAGCAATTCCAGACAAGACAGAAACCCAGGCCTGGGGTACTTCTAGATATCCAAAATCAGGGAGAATAAATGCTATCCCAGAAGAGGAAGTTCCTGCACTGTAGATTGAGGTTTTCTATTCCCACTGAAATAAAGGTCAAAGATTGACCGATGTAATTTAAAATGCATTTGTATTTGTTGGGACACTTGGCAAGTCTCATAAATGGTTTGGCTTTTATTTTTCCTTCCAAGTTTGTCTTCCCTGCAGTCATATTTTTGAGTGTGACATCTTCTACCTATAGCAGAGTGAAAAAGTACAAGCAATTTCTAGAGGCTCTGATTTAAAAAAAAAAAAAAAAAAAACAAAACCAAAAGAAAACAAAACCCCCCAGCATTGTAATTTAAAATTAGACAGTTCCCTTTTCAGCAAGTGAAGTAATCAGCTGTATTTTGAAAAACACAGATCAGCCATGGGAGCAGTGAGCACAGTGCATTTGCAATTGCTCAGTTTCTCTTTACACCAAACACACAAATTCAGTTAGGTAGTAAGTAAATTCTTGTTCCAATATTTGCTTAATCATTTTACTGCTACCATAAAATAAAAAACGCAGATTCAAAGAATATGATGGATGAAATCCAATCCCTAATAACATCATTTCTTTGACCTTTAAAAGCTGATTAACTCATCTAAGTCAACATACACAGGCAGTTTTTAAAACCGTAAAGATGAGGTTCCAAAATATGCATCTAAATTGTACTGATCAGATCCGCAAAGCAAAGCCAGCACAAAGTACATCTGAAAAGAAAACAGTAATAAAGAAAAATATCTACTTAGAGATTAGGCAACCATTTTCAGTACCAACCAATTCCTGAGAATAGCCACCTCTGACAATGAACATCATATTCTGAATGACTGAAAAAGGGTGTACAATTCCTCCCCTCCTAGAGGATACAACTGTGATAAAACCACAATAATCTAGAAAAGAACCTTTTTGTTGTTTCAACTAACTGTTGCTACAGGACATCAGACCTCTGAGACAATGACAGCAGGTCCACAACTACGAGGTAGGCATCAAAGGCACAAACTGATACAATGTCTTAGACACACCAACCTCTTACAACCCAGTAACAATTTCAGCTGCGGTTAACAGCAGTATTGCTCTACTACAACAGCCAGAATAGAGGGCTTCATAGACAACCTAAAAACAGTTTAGAGAAGAGAAGAGAAAAATAAAATGTCTCCCAGAGGGTGCAGGTAGGATAAGGAAGAAATGAGGCAGCTGAGATGAAGGATGTTTTCATACTACAAACATAGCACCAACACCTCTCCTCAACTCTGCCTGAGAGGAATGAAACACTAGAGAGGTAAAAATGTCATTAGACAGCTGATTGCCAACTATGGAAGCACCGTCTACTACTACTAACTCAGGTAGCATTAGGTCAACAGAGAAAGCTAGGTGGCAAAAGCAAACCCACCGGACAGTCCCATCAAAGCCTGTGTTGATGAGAACATACACAATTTTTTGTTTTCTGCAGACCAATCCCAACATTCTCAGGGAACACAGCATTTTGTATTTGCACCTTTCACTGTTCCCAAGTACACCCACTGTTTAACGCAAGAAGACAGGAGCTGTATCTCCAAGTTGCAAGTGTAATTAATTGAAAATTGGTAATTTCCAAAGACACGGAAGGCGAAAACAAAACGAAGCAAAACAAACACAAGCCCAAGGACTTCTCCCTCCCCAAGACTACAAGGACTCAATCTTACTGACCACTGAGTTGTTCTGATTATTCTAATTAATTAATTTCTCCCTAAGTTATGGACAACCAAAGAAGGTCTGGCTAAGGCTGATAAATGCCTGGTTGCTGCTAAGAAGAGTTCTGCCCTTCCTCACCTAATCATTCCTGCCCATAAGCCAGCTTAAGTCTGTGCGCCAAGATATGGCAAACTAGATCAGCAGACAAATCTGTCCCAAAACTACCTCAAACATGCACAATCTCCAACAGAATAAATCAGAGTAAGAACAGGAACGAGTATCTGGAACTGCTTCTTTTGGCCTGCACATGCCATCTTGAAATATCTGTTTGACTATTGCCCAAACTGTGAGTCTCACACTGACAATTTTGCCAACAAAATCGGTATAGGAGCATCTTACTTCTGCATACAGCCAGATGCCCATTCTCAGCCTACCCCCTTCTAACAGGTTACCACACGTTCAATGTGCCACTGTGCAACATGTCTAAATTGGAACAGTAAAATGATCCAGGATTTAAATAAAGAAAAAAAATAATCAAAAGCATGTCCAAACTTGTTAAGTAAACAACCGTTAAGAGGATCATGGCCTAAAATGTAAGTCCAGCAGATGAAAACAACTTTTTGGCTACTGGACCATGGGATAAAACATTGTGTGTGCTGGTTTTGGCTGGGATAGAGTGCAGTTAAAGAACAGAAAATAGATGGTGGCCATTATGATCCTAAGAAGTGCTAATTTCCAAGAAGAAAAATTTCTGGTTTACTTACTTTTTACACAAAATACAATATAGCAATCATATCAAGCAAAATTCAATTTCATATAGTTTCTCTCAACAATGCACCTTGGACCATACCAGGCCTATTAACAGCTATTGCTTGGGTATAAAACAGAACAGAAAGAGAAGTTTTTCAAGTAACACAGAAGAAAAGCAGCCTTAAAGTAGATAGCTTATACCTGCTACATCCCATTTACACACAGAACTTCTTTATTTTTTAAACTTACCAATACACACACTCTAGAACACAAAATAATATTACCACCCTTTCAGTGTTGAACTATTGCATATAAAAAGATTACCTGTACCTTGTTAGTTCTGAACTCAGAGAGGATGACTTACAATGTAGATTGTACTACTGGCTACATCTCATCAGATATCACGCTTTAATGCACCCAAGGACCACTAAGGATGATTTTTAATTGGCAATTCACTAAGGGTTGCCCATCAGTAAAGTCTAATTGTATTTCAGTGTGGTCTAAGATGAAAATTTATATACACTGTCATGAATTGCTAATGAATGGGTCAGATTTTTTACAGACTCATATAAAACGATCAGAAACATTTTAGATCTATAAATCCTTGGTCAATGAGCTTTTAATTTCCATAACGCTAAAAAACAGACTTCAGGTTAGAGATAATGATACAGTTTTAGCTATGACTATCTTCAATATAAAACATGGACAAATATTTCTGCATGTAATTTAACAGCCCTGTAAGCATCATTTAATGCAACATGGCACAGCAACATTTCCCAAGCATGATTTTCCTTTGTGGCACTCAACACTGCTACACTGTGTTACATCCCAATGTACCATGCACAGCTAAAAATTTGTGATCTTCTCTACTTAATTCTGCCATGAAAGATGTAGATCCTCTGCATCAGCCTGGTCATAACAGATACTTGGTGCAGGCCAACTATGCAGTTTGCAATTGCTTTAAATATGTCAAGGTTTAAATTCTCAATAGTTACAAATTCAGTGCAAGTGGTACAATTCCTAAAATCAGTAAGTGACAAAACTTCCTCTTCCCTTGTAGCAGAAGACTCCGGCAATCTTTTAAGATGCTCTGGCATCTCTTCTGTTCGTTGTGCTTGAATGTTAAGCGCAGGTTTATAAAGCAATAATTTTACCTGTCCCTGCAAAGGATGCTGAAGGTAGAAGCTCACCTGAAGGCTCTGCTGGCAGATTAGGCAGGAATCTGTCAAATCCAGGAGTACCTCAGTGACAGAGATGCAAAGAAGGTTATCTTCTGCTGCTGCCTACCCTGTTTTCCAGTAGTTACTAAATGGTCTAGGATTGATCTAATAGGGAAAGTGGAAAAAGATCTACCTTTTCATAGGTCTGACTTCTGCTCCTAGTCTTCATGTTGCGCAAGGAGAAGGGAGGGAGCAGTAAGCAGTCAGCATGAAACATGGGGAGTTCAAGCAAAAGTCTAGAAAGAGAAGTGGGACAGAATGGGAGTGGGGAGAGGGCAGCAGCCAACACATCTGGATCTTGTACTGAGCCCCTTTACCCTACTAATAACCTCCAGACCATGAAATAAAACACAAAACCTCTCCTATTTCTGCATCCCATTGCTACTAATGTGTGCAGTTGGTTGTGTTCTAGGCAAAACTGAAGCGTTCCTCTGCCACAAGCAGCTTTCAACCCTAGTAATGAAACAAGTTAAGAAGGTGCATGTCCCCACAACAGCACTGGAACTGCTCTCTTGCCAAGTAGGTTCAAAATTAAGATAACCACTACGTTACATGTGGTACATTGAACTGGCATGGACTGGTAGACAGCTTAAGTACCAAACCTGGAAATGGACATGAAGTGCAGCTGAACAGCACTTCAGTGCACTTCATACTCCTGCACCATGAACACAAACTCACTTGCTACTCTTCACACAAGTTCTACACCTCATTCTACAGATCAAAAAGCAACAGCGATCATTCAGAGCCACAGCAAACAGAGCTGTCATCTCTAGGACCCTTAGATTCATTAGCTAATTGGTATTTGATCATATACAAGTTGCTCCAACGAATTTTAGAGAACTGGTCACTACTGCAAGTTCCTCTGTTTCTATCTACACACCACAAAGCAAGACAGCAAATTTGGAGAAGTAACAACAAATGCATCACTTGAATGCAGAAGGTGCTTAATAGGGAAAGGGGGCACTGAAGTAAATGGCCAAGTTGTTGGAATGGTCCCTTCACCCTGGATTCTCAGCTTAAGATGTCTGTCCAGATTTTTTATTCCTCCATCAGTGGATGAGGAACATTTGAGTATTCATAACAATTCAGAAATGCAACTCAAACATGTAGAAGAATTTCACAAAGAGAATTGAGTTTAGGTCCAGAAAAAAAGGATAAGTAGAATTTAACAACTCTAGGTTTGTAAATGTAAGGACACATGTTTAACCCCAAGGATTAGAAAACACATTGATTAAATATCTTCCTAGCTGTTTTGCCAACCAGGTAAGAGTCTCATGAAGAAAAACTAGCATGTGATCATGTAACTAAATGCACCATGATAGGACAACTCTGGAGTATCACACCTTCTAACTTCCACTACAGAAGCAGCATTCCAAACAAAATACTTAAGAGGGTTTGTTTTGCTGTAGTAAATATAACTAACTAGTGTCTCAGACTTTAAAAAAAAAATGAATTTGCATAACAGAACAGGAACCTGCCACAGATGTTCTCCATTACATTTTCACAGCATCAACTGTATTGCAGAAACTAACATTCCTGACTCAACGCAAGTGTCTAATAGCCTACAGAAATGGCTAATTAAACCATATTTTTTATTTGCTCTGAAGCAACAGCAATATTCGAAGGATACTAAAAAAAACACAACAAAACTTTAAAAAAAAGAAAGTTACATTTAGTCCTCACATCTGATTCAGCTTAAAGAACAAGTTGGGTCATTCTGGAGTGCAACCCCAACTAACTGAGAGGCTCCCCATCCAGTACTGGACAAATCACCACTCAACCTGCCAGGGTCCCTCAGAGATAGTGCACATCCCACTTAGAGGGCTAAGTACCATTCATCTTGGTGATGATTGTATTAAAACTGATGTATGTATGCTTATGCAGACAGGTGTCTGTGACCATACCATGATCCTCCTCACCCTCAGGTACGGAATGGTTCTTCATCCTTTTATGGCTGACATCGAGACACTTTTTTGTTGGGCTGTTTCAAGGTCAAGGTGTTTTCCAACATGACCCAAGAGTTAATTCCAGCAAGTGACAAAACGAAACACCTCAATCCATTGCGTTGCTATCAATACCACAACAAGCATTCCGGTTTATCCCACACTGTCATGCCATTCTTCTTGTGAAAGGCAGCATTCACACCACAACATGTTATTACAACAGATAAAGGATTCAGTAATCTGACAGGAGTCCAGAGTTCAATCCCTTTTTGTTTTAGCACAGTATTTAACACCATCTCAACACACATCAAGTTTTTCCTTTTCTCCACAACCCTCAAGCAATGAGTAACAACATCCCAATACCTTAGGCTGCAACCCTCTAGAGATGGGGAGGCAGCCCTACATTTTTTTGTTCATAATACTAATAATAAGGCCAGGGAATCAGGAACTGACTCTGGTTACACAGAGGTGAAAAAAAAAAGAAAAATCAGACATGCAAAGAAAATCTAATAGAAAGGACCAGCCAGTCCACCAAGTGGACCAAGGCATCCACAAAAACAGGTACAGGTGGATTTGTGTCCTTTTGGCAATATGATTTATTTATTTACCTCCACAACAGTCAAGATTTCTCATTTTGGCTTTTGATGCTTATTTTCTTATAAACCTTAAGTGTTAGAAGGGGTTTTATAAGTTAGAAATTTTAATAGAAGAACTGACTAGGCACTGCATGTGATGGTTTTGTCTCCATGTGGAAGCTGACTGGTGTAATCATTCAGCTATCATTGCATGACTATCTTCTCACCCTGTGGAGGTTATTCTGCAATAAAAATTGACTACTGTAGAATACTTGGGGCAATTTAACGTTTTCCTCAAAAAGCACAGCCACTAATAATACACTTTTCCTGGAACCAGTGCTACCAAAAACCTATACTTCACATGTAATCTTTTTAATTTAACCATTAGCCTGTACAATGCTAAGGAAATTAAAATTGACTATGCAACTAAAATTCACTTCTATTGCTCTGATCCCATATGCAATGTTTTTATTACCTTTTTATACTCTTTCTAGAAAGAAGACTCATTCGTGTGGACTTGCTACTCAAAGATCATTTCTCTTGTTAAACATTTCACAACAGACCACAAAAAACCTACAAGAGTGACTTTAATTCTACACCGTCTTAGGTAGGCCAGCCTGAAATGTTATTCATAGAATAAGAACGCAGAAGGGCAAAGGAAACAGGGTAGGAAGTTTCAGAAGTTGTGGACAGTCCAATCGGCACATGCTGATTTTCAACTGTTTTGTGATGACAAGCAACGGTGCTAAAACATCAGAAACACTACCTGGGGCCTACATGAGGGTGCAATGACTGAAGAGCAAGAGCAAAAGCATTCCTTAACTCCAAGCCCAATTGTCCCAGTAAACGCAGTCAGCCCCACAGCTGTATCCATTTTCAGGACTGGAATCATGTTCTTAACTATGAATTAAATAATTCAGTAGCGTACGCGACAATTTGACACTTTGACGCCTCTCATAAAAGAATAAGGAAAGCTGAACACAGAGCTACCTCGAAGCCATCATAACTTTATTAAAGCGCTCAAATAGGGCGTATTAGGAGGTCAGAGGTGACATTTGGGAACCCCCCAAAACACAAATTGCTTTGCTTTGGCTGACCTAGTTACAATTAAAAGACCGCAGCTATGACTGTTTGGCACTGCGTGTATCAGTGCCAAGCCCATCTCCGCCCTCACCCAGCGCCTGCAGAAGGCAAGGCGGCGAGCTCCCGAAGATCACCTCCAGCGGGGCCTACCGCGGGTGCCCACCCCGGGGGCCGGGCGCTCGCCCCTCCGCCGCTCGCCGGGAAGGGG
>JANRGW010007057.1:0-18774 GCA_024733675.1 Psilopsiagon aymara | reverse complement strand
CTCGCCCCCGGCGCCCCGGCAGCCCCCACCGCCAGCGCCCGCCTCGCCGACGGGGCGGGCAGAGCCGGGCAGCCGCGGCTCCTGATTGGCTCCCAGCCGCACGGCGCCCCCCTCCCCGGCGGCAGCGGGCTAATCAGGGGCAGTCCGCGCGGGTCAGAGGCCGGGTGCGCGCGGGGACGGTTGGGGCCGGCCCGGGCCCTGAGGGGAGCGGGGGGACGGGGTGCGCCGTGCCGGGCTCCTTCGGTAGCGGGTGGAGGGGCGAACCGGAGAGGTCTGGGTGCATGAGGCTAGTTACGTGCGGAGGGCGGCATCTGCTCGAAAAGGCTACGGTGGTCGTCGTACAGGTGAACGATTTCAACCTCTTCAAGTTTCCTTTCATTTTCTCTTCCT
Source organism: Psilopsiagon aymara (assembly GCA_024733675.1). Classification (NCBI taxonomy): domain Eukaryota; kingdom Metazoa; phylum Chordata; class Aves; order Psittaciformes; family Psittacidae; genus Psilopsiagon; species Psilopsiagon aymara. The sequence continues at coordinate 18,384 of JANRGW010007057.1, read as the reverse complement.
CGACTGAAATCTGCATTCTTTCCCCATCGTGGCAGTTTCTCCCTTCTTAAACCCGGGGGCTTATCTTGCTGTTCAAATCCAATCACCTTCCGGTCCTTCAGATGTAAGGGTGCTGGGGTTTGTTCCAAGTCTCCTCTTTACACGCCTTGCTAAATCACTGGCAAGGCAAAACAGTGGTGCTGAGGTAAACGCTCCATTGCAAGGTGGTGTAATCACTTCCCCAGTGAAGTTCAAATGTGTCGTCCCCCCCCCTTTTTTTTGTGTTATTTACTTATTTAGGTTTTTCAAGTGATTGATTCAACTTGAAAACAAATGATTCCTCTTGAGCACTTGCAGAAGCAGCAGTACTGAAAATGGGGGTTTGCTAAGGGGTTGGCCTTTTAGCCAAGAGCTAAGTGGTTAGGATTCACACAAATATTTGGCAGCCTTAGGCCCGATTTTTGTCTTTATCGGGGAGTATTTGAACTTACACCTCTTGTTCTCCCATAGCATTATTTTGACAACAAACTACAGCATCTCTGGAGTAGGAGGTCTTGCATTCTTCTGTTGATACTATTTCAACAGCTTTCTTGAATTTACATTAATTAATTTGTACTAATAACTCATGAGGGCAGGAAACCAGCTGTGTTTGCTCCCAGTTAAGTGTGTAAACCTCCAAACAAGGGAGTCACACCCACTTGTTCACATGCTACTTCCATACATTTAAGTAGCTTGTACAAAGCATTACAATTCCACACAGGATGACTGAGAAACATGAACTTCAGCAGATGCCTGCACTAATCAAAAGTTTATTCCTGCCTCACATAGTGTCCTGCCTCAGTATTGATTAACATAGGAAGGAAACAAGCTGGAATTACTCTATAGATTAACCTTTCATCCTATTTCTTTTTTTTTTTTCCCACATGTCCTTAATCAGTTACGGATGATGGGAGCAGCCTCTACAGCTTCACTGTGGGCTGTCAATTCAGAAAGAAACCAGAGCTGGGCCTCCATTAATACAAATAAATACTATTCAGGAGACCTGCACACAACTGCAGTGATTTCTTCCCAAACCACCCAAAAAGTTGGATTAAATTCACATTCAATTCCAAACCAAAATAGCGTGGGGAGGGATGACACATGTAGTAGAAGTTCTGATTAGCTCTATGGCTACCTTTATTCTTGTTATATTTTGTTCCTCTTTGATCTTGTCTCTCAACTTTAAGACTCATGGGGTAATTGAGGTTGACCTCAGGAAGTCACTAAATACAACCTTCTGCTCAGTTAGAGACGGCAGCTGACGGTCTCCTCAAGTTGGGAATATCTCCAAAAACAGATCCGTGATCACCCTGGGCACTCTATGTCAGTTCCTCAGTTCTTTCCCTGCTTATGCATGAGTTCAGTTCGAAAACTGTCTCCACCTTCTTTCTACTGTCAGTCCAGTTTCTTTAAACTTCCAGCTACAAGATGATGACTTCTATCAGAGCAGTAGAATCACAGGAACAGGCAGAAAGAAAGTCCAGTAGACTTGAAGTAATTTTTCCTGGTTTTATAGGAAGGAAAAAGCAATCCTCTTGACATTTAATTTATAATTAGCTAAAACTAATGAGCTACTGTGAAGGAAAAGCAAAATTTTAGCAGCAAGATAGTAAAAAAACTGGTACAGCTGGAAGTTATTTACAGATGCTCCCACCACTACCCCCCATTGAACCAAACTCAGGTTCAGTGGAAATTATTGCACCTCAGGATGAAATCACTCAGGAAAGCTGCTGCTCTGTAGAACAGTCCAGATGATTTCTTTCTTCACTCCCTTATTCTATACCACAGATGTAGGCTATTTTAGAAAAGCTGTATTTTGGCCATATTTTTGGTTGTCATATAAATTAGTTTACAGATTGTTTTAACTTCACAACTATTTCTATTTATAACTAAATAAGGGATACAACTGGAAGTCACAGTTTTCTGTAATAGCATTTAGGAAGTACACAGATCAAAGCAATGTAGCCCTTCATCACATTTCCTGTCCAAGAGATGATAGTTGTAATATGGAGCCACCCAGATAGATAGCTTGGGAACTGCCAAGAGAGACATTATTGTGATCAGTTCCTTATAAGTGAATATGTGGCTGTAGGCCAGTAATTCAAAATGGTGGCAATAAGAGGTTATAGATACATAAACTAAGCAATCAACACACTTCTAGTCAGTTTTGCTCTTTCAGAGGCACTCTGAAGTCTGGTAATTATTTTCATTATTATTCATCTGGTGCTGTTTAGAAATTTCTGGTACTTCAGAATTGCAAGCAAAAATAATTTATGACAGTTACCTTTGAAAAGAAACCTGTCAAGGAGTTCAACTGGTATGAAGGAGCTCCCATAAACCATTTAAAATAGTTTCAGAATAGTCTTACAGTATATTTCTGAATAAGAAAGGAGTGCAAGGGCTCCATATTCACCCCACCTTTATCATCACAGTTTCCAAGCTGTCAAACTTCTAGAGCATGTCAGAGTTCTCAGCTCTGCCATTGAGAAGCTCAATCTGCCATTGTTTCAGGGATAGCTCTATCACCTTGAGCCACCACAACCACACTTTAAACCTCTTGAACTTTCATTCAGTAGTGCTCTGTGCGAATACTGTGCCGAATAGCAGAAAACAGACATTTAGTAGCTAGCTACTACAAAACAGCACTGCCAGCTTTTCTACTGTACTAATCAATAAAAGTGCAGTCAGTTCACATGCATATTAGACAGCTGAATTTGGAAATCTAATTATTCTCAATATTTGCCATAAATTTCTGCTGATTATTTGCAGAAATAGAGCAGCTGGTATACAGAGTTTCCATAGAAGTCAACAAGAACCACAACAATGAAGTTAGGAGTAGGATTTGGCTGACACCATATACCACAGAGAATCTGGATTATTTTGTACACTTCAATGCTATGACCAGTCTATGAATTGTTAAGTTCACAGAATCACAGAATGACTGAAGTGGGAAGGGACCTCTGCATACCTAGTCTAATCCTCTACTCACAAGCAGGGTCAACTACAGCAAGTTGTTTAGAACTGTGTCCAGTTGGGTTTTGGATATTGTCATAGTTTAAGCCCAGAGTAGAGATCTTCGAGGGTGGCGACTCCACAATCTGCATGGGCAGCCTAGTCTGACCACTCTCGCAGTGCTTTCCTGTTTCGATAGAACTTCACATAGTTCAGTTTGTGCCCATTGCCTGTTGCCCTGCCACTGAATATCGCAGAGAAGATCCGCGGTCCATCTTCTTTACTCCCTCCCATCAGGTATTTGTACACATGGATAAGATCCCCCTGAGCCTTCTCTTTTCCAGACTCAGCAGTTCCAGCTCTCCTTGCCTCACCCCATACATCAGATGCTCCAATCCTTTCATTATTTCACAACCTTTGCTGGACTCTGATATGGCCATGTCTGGTTCTGGGCTACCAAGTACAGAAGACATGGCGTTCCAGGTATGCCTCACCAGGGCAGATTAAAGGAATTGTCTCCCTTGATCTGTTATCAGTCTTCCTAATGCAGCCCTGGACGCTGTTGGCCACAATGACACAATGCTGCTTGTGTCTGACTTGTTCAACAAGACGACTCCAGGGACTTTTCTGCCAAGCTGCTTTCCAGTCCATCATCCCCCAGCATCTACTTGGGAGTTATTCCCGCCCAGGAGCGGGGCTTGGTATTTCTCTTTGTAAGGCTTGTCTACTTCTTCAGCTATCAAGGTCAACTTTCAGAGGTGGCAGTGCACCCAACTGGTGTATCAGCTACTGATCCCAGTTTTGTATCTTCTGTACACCTCCTGAAAGAACACTGTTATATCATCTAAGTCATAAATGAAGATGTTAAACATCAGTTGTTCCAGTTTTAACCCCTGGGGTACATCAGTAGGGACTAGCCTGCAGAAAGACTTCAGGCCACTAATCAACATCCATGTAATCACTTATTGCCAGGCTTTGGCTGGGCAGTTCAGCCAGTTTTTGTTCCATCGTAAGACATTTGCTTACCTAGCTTATACTTCATCAGTTTGTCAATAAGGCTGCCATGGGAGGCATCAAAAGCCTTGCTCAAGACAGGATAAATAACATCCACCACTCTCCCCACCAGTTATCATAGAAGACTATCAAGTAGGACAGGAATGATTCCCTCCCAATCACCTTCTTGTCCTTAATACATTTGAAAACATTTCAAGGATTATTTTCTCCATCACATTCTTATGGGTTAAGGCAAGGCTAATCAGCCTGTAACCCTCCTTGAAGACAGCCATGACATTTGCTTTTTTCTAGTCTTCTGGAACCTCTCCTGGTTGTCATGACCCTTTCAAAGATAATCAAGAATGACCCCACAGTGACATCAGTCACTGCCTTCAGCACTTGCTAGTGCCTCCCATCAGGTCTCATGAATTTGTGCATGGTCAGTTCATTTAAATATTCCTTAGCCTGATCCTCCTCCACCAAGAGCAAGTGTTCCTCACTCCACACTTTCCCTCTGGTCTCAGGGACTTGGGATTCCTTCAGACAAATCTTGCCACTGAAGGCTGGGGCAAAAATGACAGTCAAGCATCTCATACTCTTCCATGTCCTCAGTCACCAGTTCTGCCCTATTTATTAGCAGGACCACATCTTCCATAGCCTTCCCTTTGCTGCTGATATACTCGAAGAAACCGTTCTTGTTGCTCTTCATGTTCCTTGCCAGATTGAACCCTGACATATGCAACTCCAGGCTGTTTTCAGCTTTCCTAACCCCATTGCTGAGCTTTCAGCATGAGGCTCTTATTTCTCCAATGTCATTTATCCCTGTCTACCTCTCACATGCTTCTTTTTTGTGTTTCAGTTTTGACAGGAGCAATCCTGACACCTTTGCTTGCCTTCATGCACATCAGGTAGTCCATTCTTCAGTCTGGAAGAGACTATCCTTAAAAACCAGCCAGCTCTCCTGGACCCATCCTCTCTCTCCCAGACCGTATCCCACAGGATTCTTCCAAGCAAGTCCCTGCACAGGTCCAAGTCTGCTCTTCTGAAATCCTGGGTTGTGATCCTGCTTTTTGCCTTGTTTCTTCCTCACAGTATCCTGAGCTCCATCATCTCATGGTCACTGCAGCTGAGACTGCCCTTGACCTTCACAATGCCAAGCAATTCTTCCTTGTTTGATCATGTTGTGGGTTAACCCCAGTAGGCAGCTAAGCACCACACAGCTGCTCAGTCACTCACTGCTCAACCCCAGTGGGATGGGAGAAAAGGAAAGGAAAAGCATGAAAGCTTGTGGGTGGAGATGCAAATTGTTTAGTAAGTAAAACAGAGATGGAAGAAGAGAGAAAGAAAACAAGTGATGCAAAGGCAATCACCACAGGCAGGCTGATCCTAGTCAGTTCCCAAACAAAAGATACCTAACCTCTCTAAGCCTTCTCCTCTCCCTTTTTATTTCTGAGTGTGACATTATAGGGCATGGAACAGCTCTTTGGTTAATTTGGGTAACCTGCCTGCTTCTGTCCCCCCCTGTCTATTCACAGAGGAGAGGAAGGAAGCAGAGTAAGAAACAGAGAAGGCCTTGATTCTTTAAAAACATTGTTAAGCAATAGGTAAAACATTGGTGTACTATCAGTATTGTTTTGGTCACAAATCTAAAACACAGTACTTATATGAGCTCTTACGAAGAAAGTCAACTCCATCCCAGCCAGAACCAGTACAGGAAACTGTCAGATTCAGCTGAGCACCTTTTATTGTCAGCTCCCCAATGGCCTGTTGCAGGAAGCTGTAATAGACGCATTCCAGAAGCGTCCTGGATTGTTTGCGCCCTGCTGCGTTACCTCTCCAGGAGATACTGTCGTGATTAAAGTCTGTCAGGGGGACCTGGCCCTGCAAATGTGAGGCTTCTTCCAGTTGTTTGAAGAAGGCCTCATCTATTTCCTCCTGAACGGGCAGCCTGTAGCAGACATCCACCCCACACAGGTCTGCCCTTCAACCCACCCATGAGCTCTCAGGCAGAGCTCCATGCATTCCTGCCACTATCTTACATAAAGGGTGACTCCCATTCTTTACCATCCTTGCCTGAAGAACCTGTATCAGTCAGTGTCAACACCCCAGTCTTGTGTCTTCTCAAACTGTTGAAACAAAGCAAAAAGCAAAGCAAGTTTGTTTTGAAGCTTTCCTGGAATTTTCTGAAACCACGTCAGTTCCAGAGAATCAAGAACAAGCAAATAAAATCTTTTAAGAAGGTAATTCTTGAGGGCTTATTGAGCAAGTAAAATGACTCTTCTCACATATCAGAGATTGCTGTGAGAAGTCTTATCAGTTAGAGATCAACAACGTTTACTGTGACTCATTTAAAAAAAAAGAAAAAGACTGCAGGAAAATTAAAAGTTACCAAAAGCTGAGGAGACTCAGGATTCTATGAGTAACAAGTCCATAAGGCCTTGATGTAGTAGTGTAGTAGAAGCGCTCACCCTGGAGAGACAATTGCATATTGAAGTTAAATGAGAATCACAGTACGTTGTTATCCAGCCCATTGCCAGAGTAAGGCAATCACCTGCCATTTTGGCTTTCTTACTCTATTATATAAACCCATGAGGCAACATATGACCTATTTATACAAGCTCTTTGTTTTGCCTGACTTGCTGGAGCAAGAGCGAAGACCTTCATCTGGCTCAGGTTCTGCAATGCCTTCAGCCATGATGCCTTCTAAATACTAATGTAGACACTAAATTGCCACAACTATCAATGTTCTTACTTAAAAATATTTTTCTTCCTTGGCTCAGCTTCTTACCTTCTGATCTTGTGTACAGAAGCTGGACCAAGAAACATAACACTTTTTGGGATAACATAGTATTAAAAATGTAAATCTTGAATTAACATGCACACCCAGGGAAGAGCCTTTCTAATCTTGGTTAACCAAGAACTCCAGAGAAGTGATGCTATCATCTTAAATGTTCTTCTGAGTCATTTTACTCACAGTAGCCGTGTTTTCAGAACTCTGTCTTTAATTCTATGCCAATCCTTTCTAGAAGCATCCACAAACACATGCCTATAAGCATAGATTCACACTTCCTCTGCTGCTTTTAATATTTTTTTTCTGAATGCAGGAGGCCTACTTGAATACACTTCCTTCCGTATTTACTCTTAGCATGTCTAAGCCCTTCTAGAATTAAGGGAGAATTAAATGTGAAAAGAGAGGCACCCTGAACTGCTTTCCGCATTGTGGTATATATCAAGCCAGCAAACATAGAGCTGACGTCTCTTCAGAAGGGTTCAACAAAGATTTTACATGTTGCTCTACCTCTCACCAAATCAGGTGAAGCCAGAGCCTCCTCTCAAGTCTGTCAATATACCAACCAATGGCCACACCCTAGTTCACTACTTATCAAGGTGGTTGAGTTAGAAGCACAAGTATTTAGAGGTATTTAATTAAACAAACTTTTTAATAGCCCTGAGTCTGGAAGCAATACAGTGCAGGGTCTGGACAAATGCTGGCTTCCAGTTAATGAGGCAGGGCAGTAATCTGTAGCTTGAGGTAACAGACTTCATTTAGTCACTGCTAGAACAGCCTGTCTGCGATTGTACTGCAGCAGTTGTCCTGCTGTCAAGTTAATTGCAATGAGGCCCCATTTCTGTTGCAGCTTTGCAAGTCAAGGGACTTCACCCACTTGACCATAAAAATCCTTTGAAAGGTGCTGCCGTCAATTCTGCTGGCCCAGTCTTTCAGTCTGTCAATCTCTATTTTAGTTCAGGCAAACCAGACTGGACCTGCAAAGACCTGTCAATGAAAATGAATGGGCCTTGCTCATTTCAGTATGGGTTGGGGAGCAATCAGACAAGTTACACTGGCAGAACCTGGGAGGTGGAAATCTACAGTGGGGGTGGTGATGAGTAACAGGGGGTGCCCCAAGTGTCTTCACTTAGCCTGGCTGTCTGAACATAGAAACCCGACTGCCCTGAATATTCTCTTTAATTGATGGAAAGAGTTGGCAGCTATAAGAGGTGCTTCATCCTGCTAAGTTTCTGAATCACCTTTTGAAATTGCAAAACCTCATAAATATTGGGAGGAGATTCATAAATCTAGATTAATATTTTTCTGATAGTACGGAGTAGCTATCAGATAGTACGGAGTAGCGTTTCCATCACTGTCACACTTCTCTGAAATAATACAGCTGATTGACAAAAACAGGGAAGGGTTTCTTTTAAGCTTTAAAATCAAGTTTAATTTTAGGGCAAGTTTAGGTAAGCAGTAGGTCTTTTGTTAATATACAGTGAAAAAAAAAAAAGCCCAATCCCCAAAACCTACTCACTTCTGTTCCACAGAATTAAGCCCTGCTGACAATAATCAGTAAGAATTTAAGCGTGGGGAATATTAGAAAGGGCCTACCTGGATCAGCTGAAATACAATAGTTTAAAAAAATCTCTAAATGTGCTGAGTACATATTTATTTTCTTCAGTAAAAGCTGGGTTTTTTTTGGTGTAGACACTGTATAAAGCTCATCTTAGTTGATTATGTGAAGAGTCCATCTTGACTAATGACAAAATGCTGCTACAATACAGGAAAGATAGTATTTCTGAGCTTGTCATTTAATGATACTTTGAACAGCTCAAGCCAATGCTCTTCATGTTCTGTTGAAATTCTGGACCAGCTAAGCAAAACAGGTGCCTCCTCTGCCTTCCCTATTACTAGCTCTTTTCAATCTTTGCATAGAGTTTCTCTGCAATCAGTTCATCTGCCTCAAACTGGACAGGTAGCAAGCATGCAAGGAAGCACACACTGTAGCTGCAGTGGTCTGGCACAGAATTCATGAGATTACAGCAATGAGATTGCTCTTGTCTCTCCTTTATACTAATGCTGTATCCATTGCTGGATAGAAGTCTGCTGTTAGATGCATCAGTCTTCTGTAAGTTTGCACTAGGGATGTAGAGGTTAGTTTATTAGCTATTTTGTAGCAAGAAAGTAGTGTAAATCTATGTTAATTAAGTCTTTCCATCTTTCTTGCACGTATTTTCCTGGGCTGACTGTGCTTGTCCCTTTTTTATGTATATTTCATGATAAATATGTCAATAACTGATTGAGCTGACAGGAAGAAAAATACAATGCAGTGGAAACCTTGTCAAATATGGCCTTTAAATAGCCAGTGTAACTTAAATAGGAAATCCTAAATCAACTGCTAGATAATGTAATAAGTAAACATATTAACCATTAAGTAAACTTATTAATCAGCCACAAAGTCATAACTTACATTTGTTGATATATCAAAGTCTAGTCATAGCAGTCAACAAAGGCATGAGGAACAGTTAATAAACTCAGGAAATAAGGATAGCATATCATTTTATGAACTTTATAAATTACAGCTTCTAAATATTTCTTTAAAAAAACATTTCCAGAGTGCTGCTGTAGAATCATCATCAATAAACAGGTTTTGTTCGTAATTAGACCTAACCACTTGGGAGATTTAGAGATATTAACGCTCAAAGAATGCTTAAAGTTCAGGAATGCATGGTAGACCTGCTGTTGGAAGAGGGCTTGGTTCTGTACAGTAAACAGGATGTGATTATTGTACTGAAAAAGCATTTGTTGGTGAAATTTTGTCACTATTAAAGAAAAAACCCACAACAAATCATGTATATGCATGCAGGCTTGGTATATTTTGTTAAGATATCTTTATAAAAATTTTGGTGTCTTAGATACAGTTGTACTTAAAAAAACGTTTTTTACAGCATGCTTGCACTCATTCTCTTTTTTTTCATTACATGGAAATTTTCTCCTCTGAATTAACCTTACAATTATCCCCTCTAGTAAAAATAGATATGTGAAGAAAAGTAGTCCACCCATTTATGCTACAGGTTGGCTCCTAACACTCTGAAATAGGTAAAACCAAGCAAAAATAAACCAAGCACCATGACATGCATCTTCTGCAAACTGAGGAGATGTCATTGGTGAGATTTCCCAAAGATTTGCTATCTGCTGCCACTGAAAACAATGAAACCATTGTCTTTGGTAGAAGTGAAGTTAGGCCAAAGCAGAATGCTTCCACAGATCCTTTCCCTGTCAACTGCAGAGACAAAAACCATTTGAAAATACATTTTATACTTAAAATGTTCGCAAGCCTCTATGACTAACTCTGTAAATGCCTTGTCACAAACTGAACTAAAAAGAAACCAGTCTTCCCAAAAATTCATTTGCTGCTTCTAATTCCCAAATGATAAACTATTAACTATTGCATGCACTGTCATCTTAGGGGAACATATACAGCTGGGTGAACAGTGGAAGTCAGCAAAAACAGTAACAAGTGTTTCCAGTGGGGAGCTGAAGAGGTCCCATAGTTGCTGATTTAGGCATTTGGAATTTAAAACAGTGGAGAGCTTCAGGGAGAGGAGCATTAGCTGGAGTTGACTGAAGATCTCTTTGTTTCTTCATTTTTGTTTAACAGATATCCATAGCTGAGGCTATGTACCTGGGGTGGCCTTTACTTCAGAGGTCTACAACATGTGTCAAACATGTCAAAACAGACTGCCACTTCATTTTTATCCTTTTTTTGTTTTCTAGCATGATGATGGTGATGTGAAGCCTTAAGAGATGTTCCTGGTATACTGTAGTAGGTGGGGCAATCACCCCGATGGGGATCAGCTTTGTACGCAATTCAGCCAGTGTGTCTCTTGGGTTTAATTTACTTCATCCTAATTGCCAGCAGAAGTTGCGATGATTGTTTTTTGAGGATTCACAGTACTATCTCCAGTAAAGACATTAAGTATTAAAGAAATAGGTAAGCTGAGCCTAGGTATACTGATTAAGTGAATTTCTTCTTAACTCCTGTGAGAAGAATTCAAAGCTGCTGAAAGAAATCACTGTGCTAATATACTCTGAAAGCACTTCTGCATTGTACTCTGTAAAGTTAAAGGGCCCCAGTGTTTTGCCACAGTATCTCAATATGCCAAAGACATACAGATATGCCTTTTAAGGGGAGGAGGTGGTCTACTGAGTGCCATTTATCTTCAGTCTTTCCTGAAATGAAGTAATAAACTCTATGGTATATTATACATACAATTATATATATAGGCACATATACAAAATGTATAAATAGGCATGAAATATAATATGTAATAGAAAATATAAGCCAATATACATTACCTCATATGTATTATAATATTGTAACACATGTTGCATATGACATGTTATATTTTATGTATAGAGTAAGATACACATTAAAAAATTACACTGTTGACTTAAGGTTTCTCTGGCTTCTTCACTGTAAGTTAGAAGAAGAGATGAGATTCTTAGAGAAGAAATGAATGGGGTCACAGCCTCAATCCCACCTCACAGCTTCATACATCTGCTGTTCATCTGTTTCTTTGTTTGCCTTTAAATACTTTATTTAAAACTATGTATGTGGCTAAATTACAGGGGAAAAAATTGTTACAATTACTGTTACCTTGTAATGCAGATGTAATGCCTTTGTTGTAGAATCAGTATATCTGAGCAGTGCTGTAAAATGCAGCATGTACTTCATGCTTCAGTGTGAAGCAACCAGCTTTCAGTCATCTCTGGTAGCCCTCTGTAACACCCTTCACTATGTAGTATAGACATGGCTAAAAGCATTGCCAGGTTTGACCATCATACTGTGGGACTCAGAGAATAAAATCCTATCTTTATTGAAACAAGGGAAAAAAACACCCCAAACCTCTTACTGAATTATTTAGTCTCAAAATTTCCAAATGCAAGATGCAGAATTATTATCGTTTTGTCCTTGGAGAAGATTGCTGCAGTGTAGAGTTGACACATTCGTAGGACGTATCAAGACACAAAATGTGACCTGGAGTGGTTGCCCTTAAAATGATATGTATCATCAGAATAAATGCAATACAACCACCATAGCTGAGAAATCAGTATCTTTCTTGGGAGCCTGCACCCGAGTGAACATCACAGCACTGAAAGTTGCAATCCCTTTGATCTCATGCAGAATTTATGAAATTCCTGTAGAGAGTCAGCTCAGGTTCCTGCACTGTGTGTGGTCAGAGGAAGGTAGCACCAATAATGCATTGTTCAGTCAGCATGCTTTAATGTTTTGGCTTGTCTGCGCCTAGTCAATGCTGATGGTAATTCTAGCTCTGCTCTGGCACTGAAGCATTCAACATCATAAGAGGGATCTCTTCTCAACTCAGGCCATGTGGCAGCAATGTCTTTTTAAGAATAGGAACAGATCTACAAACTTGAGATCAGTGGTCGTTTGGCAAGGATTTCTGGACATCTGCAGCCTGTTGGAGCTGCATCTGCCAATAATTTATCAGCACCAGAGGCATAGAAAGTCTTTGAGTTCCACCCAGTGGAAAAGAGGATGTGATCTTGGGCTCCTCAGCCTTAGGGCCTTTACCCAGGAGTGGAAAGACCTAGTTTTTTAGATTTTGCTCCAAGAACTGTTAATGAATTTTTTTCACTGACTGTTTCTTATAAAACGCAGAAATTGTCAAATTCCCGACTACATTCCTTCTTTTTTCTCAGGCTGATAAAGGAACATGGTTTTGCTGCTTCAGCTGGTTGAGTTGTGAGATACGTGCTGAGATGCTTCATGTACCGCATCAGAAGAAAGCTGAGAGATTTGTAGTGGTATTTTCATCTTAAGCAGAAGTTTTCATTTTGGACCTAGGCATCTCTTCTCCAGGTTTGGGGCCTGAAATCACTGATCTCCTTTTTTTTTATGTGCATATCAGTGTGTGATTTGATATGTATCAGCTGGATGTAGCCATTGTCACACAATATGGGTGACATGGAAGAGAACAGAAAAATGAGATAAATGCAGTCTCACAGCTGAAAGCTGAAGTCATCAAAACTTTTAATAGCAATGAGGATTAGCTCACTTATGGAGTAGGTAACTGAAGAAAGTCCTCTGGTTTCAAAATCAAAAATAGAAGTTTTGCCAGAAAGTATGTGTGGCCCAGTGCTAAATTACTGGATTGAAGCTCAGGAGCTGCAAGATGAATTCCCATGGCTCAGTAGTAATATTAATTTGACTTGTATGGACAGTGCCCTGCTACAAGCCTAAGACCTATATACTTTTCTGAGGAAATACATCTTGCTTATTCTGCCTGTGGCTGGAATTGTTTTTCTGGTCTCTTCCAATTTTAACTGCGCAGTTGTGAGCTTTTACTCTGGATGGGCATGAGTCAGCTCCAAACCATAAACAGTGTAGCCATGGTTAGTAAGCCTGAGCTACTAAGCCTTTGCTGATAGCGTGGGCACAAGTTGTGTCTACTTGGAGAGCAACCAAAGCAAGCTCACATCTGCTTGCAAAAAAAAAAAACAACAAACCAAAACAAAAAACATATTCTCTCTGTTCTTTTCCTGCTTCTTCCCCCTGCCTTTCTCTCTCTCTCCCACCTGCTCACATCCACAAGAACACTCACGGAAACTCCACCTCTCTAAGCCCTCCACCCGAATAGTTCAAATTCCTGAGTGAGATCTCAAATTCCTGAGTGAGATCTCACAGGGCACACAGTTGTTTAGATTGGTAACAAGTGGCCGTGTTTTGGTATGAGGCCCCTTCTGCGGTTCTCTACAATGAACTTGAACAAAGAGCAGTTGTATTGATACATTTCAGCAATGTTTTACTCAACCTCAGATGTGTTCGTGTACAACAGTTGACTGAACCCAGAAAAGGGTGATATAGATCATGGGGGGGAAGCCACAGTGCTGAGTTCCAGACACCTTTTGGGGAGTTCCCTGTTCAGGGGGGACAAACTCACCATAAGTTGCACTAAATCCACTGTGGAAGGATGTCAGTGCCCCACAGCTCACAGCAGAAGCTGTGGCTCTGGAAACATCGATAGCAGCCCTTCTTTGTTGTTGGCTATGACATCTGATGACATGATTTTTGAGTGACTTGTGTGGCTACAAGATCCAGGTTCCACTTGTTGTGTGGCTACAAGATCCATGTTCCCTGGGGTATTCTCAAATATAGGATAAGAATCAGGCTACTCTTTCCATAAATTTTCTTTTAATCTGTCTTTTCTTCCACTGGGTAGACACAAATTGTGTTGTACATCATCTACCATTTTTCTGGCATGAACAGCCTGCTGGCACAAGTCAGTGGAAATTCAACATTCAATAAGGTTAGACTGTTACTTGTGCTTCTTCTCTGTCCTGGTTTGCCCCACTCCCTCAAGATGATCTCTTACAACAGCGAGGCTAACACTTAATATTACGACAGGAAACCCTCTATTTTAGATAGCAAAGATAAATTAGTGGCATCCTGGCTATCATTACCTTGATGCCTGGGATTTAAAGTTTCTGAGACTTGGGGGTTTTTACCAGTAGGTTTTGAAAAGCTTCAACTATCTTAGTCACCTGTATATTTGCACAAAGACCATGTCTCAAAGAAGCTGTACTTTTTAACAGAACAGCTATGAAAAATACTGAGAAGTAAAAGGATCACCACATCCCTTTCTCTTTTTGAAATGCGTTATCTTTATAGTTGATTACTGATGGGTGAATATTAGAGCTGGTCTGCCTGATAGCTTGAAAGCTTGTTTCTCAGGGAAAGCTGTCTTCTGGCAAATTAAAGGAAATTGAGTTTCTCAGGATCCCATTTCCCCCTGCACAGGAGAAACTGATCTAAAGGAAAGGAAACTTGATTATTCCTGTGAATTCTTCCTTTATGTGTACATGTGTGTATGTTTTTATTGACATTTATATCCCAGTGCAAAGCCCAAACAGATCACGTGCAGACCCTAGCATTTTGGTTTCTTGTATTAGCTATGTATCAAGGAAACATCAGAAAGCTGGGTAAATATGCCTCTGCCTCTGCACTTATGATTGATACCAGCTGGACGCCACAAGTCCTGCAGGTTCATCCACATGCTTCGTACCTTGATGAAATGTGGAAGGAATATTAGTATCACTGTTGTAGTTGAAGGTTACTTACATAGTTCCACTATTACAGCACAGTCATAAACTTTAATATAATTTATATGTATTCCGTAAATTCATTGCAAACTAGCACTGGTATTCCCAGTTAAAAAAAAAAAAAAAGGAAAAGAGGAGGAAAGTGTAAATCACTTGCCTAAGATTACATAAATCCATGGTTGTGCAAAATCACATTTGTTCCTGGCAGAGCAAGCCTTGATTTGTTTCACAAGCCAAAATAGTGCTTTAAGTTGTTTAACAAGCCCAAAATAATGCCTTACCTCTTTCATCTCTAGATCAATACCTTGCTATGGTGAAATTAAGTATTGTTAAGTACCAAAACCAATACAGATTTCTTGTATCTGCCAAGTATATACAGAAATTTCACAGTATTTGGGCTGTGACAGTCGGGGATAGCAGATGGAGTGAAGAGCTCCTCTCTTTCAAAACTGGTTTGGGGGCTTGGAAAGGTCAGTCAAAGAACCATGAAGTTCCATATGATCTTACCTGCTGGAGAAGGTGAGACTTCTGTTCCTGTATCTTCTGCAAGTTAATTTCCTGTTCTTGCTTGACATCCTAAACCTTCACAGCCTGCGCTCCAGGGCTATGCTGTGCTATGAGGAGGGAGAATCCAATTAATTATGTCCTACCTCACATTCCACTTTCAGCAAGCAATTATTAGAAAAAACCTGGTCAAAGCCCGTATTTGATTTAGGAGACTTGTGTGTCTTGGCATTCTTCAGGATTTACTAATGTTGATAAATTGCTCTTCTCCATCATGGCTTTAAATAGATATATCAGGTTTGTCCAAGGCTCTTTGCCGGGCCTTGATCTAAATGGTTTTTCATCTAGGAGTATGGAGCAGTTGTTCTTTTATCTGGAACTGCAATATGGAGGTCAGAAGTAATGAAACTGGCATTTTTCTAATTACGAATTCTGTTATTATTTTCTATCCTCAGACATGAGGGGTAAATCCACATGAGTCTGCTTCAGTAAAGCTCTTCTGGGGTAGCATAGTGAGATAAATTAAAATAGCATGAGTCAGCTGTGTCCTAGGATATCTTTACTTGCAATATCTAAGAGAGCTTAGGTTGCAGTCTGCAGACATGCTGTTGCTAGATCTGGTGTGACAGAATTAAAAAGAGGTGGGTCGAGAATATATTCTGCATGAAGATTGGGATGCTGCCTTTTTCCCTCCATCCAGCACCTGTTTGTGTTAGTCGCTGTTTGAAGAGTGGTTGAAGGAATAACACGCAGACAGATGACTAGGGGAGTATGCATAATGCTACCTGGTAGTACAGCAAGAACTGACTGTGCGAAGTTTGGTTTAGTTCAGTGTCATGGTACTAAGAGCACTTTTGCTATATCTTAAGCCAAAGGAAAACAAAAGAAAGAGATTTAAAAAAATTATTTTTTTTTTCTTTCTCTCAGCCTCCTGTGTTCTTACAGCTTTGTAAAGTACTCAAACTTGTTTTCAGGTTAGTTCTTGAGATCATAGCCACAATGGCAGGAGTCTGCTCTTTCTCATACATATACTGAACTGGAATTACTTGGGGTATTTTCCTCCTAAATTCATTCTGAGTTCTTGTAAGTCACTGTGTTACTTGACAGCTGAATTTAATGCATCTGACTGTTGAGTTCCCTAGCTGCTAATGTTCAAAGATCACTTACTGGCAAATACCATGTAATGTCTGTAATAGAATTGCTGCATGTGCATGTTAAATACCTGCTGAGTTTTGTTTGTTAATGCCAAGCAATTCAGGCTAGCCTTTTTTTGAGATAACCAGTTATAAAACCTAATCTGTTTTGACTACATCCATCCTATGTAATGTTCAAGTTTGTGCCACTTTGATTTCAGAAGCTACAGAAAGGGAAATTTATGAACTTTCAAGTTCCAAAGAACTGCCTTGTACAACTAAGCTTGTACCTCAACTGTCTTTTTTTATGTAATGGCTTGTAAATGCTCACCATAATCATTAAATTATTCCTCACTGATTAGCTGTGTGTTTATGTCCTCGGTTCAGCAGTAGCAGTCATTTCTCTCCTTCTTAGTAGCTGGTGCAGTGCTGTGCTTTTGACTTTCAGCCTTAGTTGTTGCTAAGTGATGTTTACTCTGACCAAGGACTTTCTGAGTCTCATGCTTTGCCAGGGAGGAGGGGAAGCCGGGAGGAAGCAGAGGCAGGACACCTGACCCAAACTGACCAAAGAGGTATTACATACCACAGCACATCATGCCCAGTATATAAACTGGGGGCAGTTACCGGGAAGGGTGAGATCATTGCTTGGGTCAGGATGGGTATCAGGCGGTGGGTGGTGAGCGGTTATATTCTCTTCCCTTGTTATTTCCCATATCATTATTATTATTGGTGGCAGCAGCAGTGGTTTGTGTTATACCTTAGTTACTGCACTGTGCTTATCTCAACCAGTGAGAGTTACATTCTTTTGATTCTCCTCCCCATCCCTCTGGGAGCCTGGGGAAGAAGAAAGTGGGGGGAGTGAGTGAGCGGCTGTGTGGTTCTGAGTTGCCAGCTGGGCTTAAACCGTGACAGTTTATAAAAAGAAAGTTTGTTTTTCCACAAATAGTACTTGCTGTCCATTGTTTACTACCTAACTGTTTTAAAAGTTTGCTGTCTGATCTATAAGTAGAAACGATTTAAAGGACTGCCCATCTCAGGTGAATTCCAGAGGACAGCTGAGCTTATAATATTATGGAAAAACCCAGACAAAGTTTTGGTGGGAAAAAAAAGAAATCAGTATTTCAAAATAAGTACTGTCTGCAAATATTACAACCTAAATACTGTCATGAATATTGCTGAAAGACAAGAAGGGCTTAAACTGATGAAATGTGATTACCTGATGAAATGTGATTACCTGGAAAATGCCATGACTGTACAGTTCAACAGTCCATGAGCAACTTTTCTGATGCAGAAATTCCTGTTCCTGAAATGGAAGTAGTACTCTTTCCTTCTATCACTGCACATCACCTTCTAGGGGAAATTCACCTTCACCTCCTCAGACTATCTCTTCATCTGAGCTTGTGGAAATCAGGTGATCTTTTGGCACTGAGTACCCTCATATCACCTTAAGCTTTCTTATGTCAAAATGTCAGTAGTACTAGATACTTTTATACTGCTTAATATCAGTATTATTGTTCTTTTATATGTCAGCCTGAAGATATAATAGTATCATAAAGTGGTCTAGATGTCAAGGTATTTCATTATTACATAATAGTCAGTGCACTTTGCTCTGCTCTCCTTAGCCTTACAGTCAAAATTTATATATTTCTTTAGAAATAATTTATTACTTCACATATCTGATTAATATAGAAACAAACTAGGACATAGAATCATAGAATCATAGAATAGTTAGGGTTGGAAAGGATCTTAAGGTCATCTAGTTCCAACCCCCTTGCTATGGGCAGGGACACCTCACACTAAACCATGCCACCCAAGGCTATGTCCAACCCAGCCTTGAACACCGCCAGCAATGGAGCATTCACAACTTCCCTGGGCAACCCATTC
>JANRGW010007054.1:0-10684 GCA_024733675.1 Psilopsiagon aymara | reverse complement strand
AGCATCCCTATAGGCTCCCTTCAGATACTGGAAGGCTGCTATGAGGTCTCCACACAGCCTTCTCTTCTCCAGGCTGACCAGCTCCAACTTTCTCATCCTATCTCCACACAGGAGGTGCTCCAGTCCCCTGATCACCCGCATGGCCCTCCTTTGGACTTGTTCCAACAGTTGCACATCCTTTTTATGTTGAGGACCCCAGAACTGCACACAATACTCCAAGTGAGGGACAGGATCACCTCCTTCGACCTGCTGGTCATTCTTTTGGTACTCTAACACCGCACAAATCAGTTAATGCCCTTAAAAAAATAAAAAAAAAAAAAAAAACAAAAAAAAAACAACCCAACAAACCAAAACCAACCCAACAAAACCAAAAAACACCCAAAAAACCACAAACCCACAGCAAACAGTATTTTGTCCACAGAACCATCTGAGAAGGTAATTAACAGAAACTGCAGATTTTAATACCATGAAGGCTCTTCCTAAGTTGTGCCACAAGAAACAAACTGAAACATACATAGCTCAAGTCTACGAGGGGCCTGAAAGCTTCTGTAGGACAGTACTAAGCATGGTGCTAGCAAGTCTACTTAGAGAACAAAGAACTCCTTCACACTGTTTCCTACTTAAATACAAATCAGTTTCAAAACACACAGAATTTAAGATGTTGTCTCAGACAGTACGTAAACTCTCACAGCCTCACCATGGATCAGGTGCCATAGTAAGTCTCAACACTGCAAGTGATACCCACTAGTTATTCACAGCCTGATACCAGATACCAAACTGGGCACATGCTACAAGATTAAGGCGCAATTTAAAGGGAAAAGCATGAGCTCTGTGTTAGCTGTAACTCAGACAAGCAAATCAAGGTATGTCATGCTTTCAGCACAGTATTCTAAGCACTATGACCAGTCATAAGAATAAAACCCACCAAAACCCCCAATAGTATCATGTCTATTAACTTGGCTATTTTTCCAGTATTTTTGTAGCTCTTGCACTAAAAGGGACTTAAGCAACTTCGACTACATCAGAACAACTAATTTTTGCAACTGGAATTTCAATACTAATACCAGTTTGTAAAATGGCTCTATTCTGTGACTGGCTGCGAAAGTTTAACCTGTTTCTGTCTAGAAGCTAAGATAAACTAATGGAACAAAAGTCATTAAAAAAAAATGTTGTTTCTACACTTTGATACAAAGGCTACAGTATACTTCAGTGTAACTTACCTAGCAGTATTTAGGCAGCTTTATGCACATGCAACTATTCAGCTAGTAGCATTATTACTACATGTGTTTTTCTTATAAACTACATCAGTAGCTTTAGTAATGCTAGTAAATCCATACTTGGGGCTGGCAGAGGAAGGAAGAGAGGGAATAAAGAAGAGATTATTCTCAGCGCAATCTCACACCGCTAAATGCCTCAAGTACAAGAAGCTTCCAACATCTTCCAACTACAACTGAGTTACATGTAAGTTACTTTGAGAACTTATGTAGAAAAGTCTTTACCTTCTGTGAAGTAACACTGAAGTTGAGAGGATTCTCCAAAACACTGCATAAATGAAAGAATGACGACATTTGATTGCATTGCAGTTCAGTTTAGGGTGTGTTTGGGTTTGGGTTTTATTAATGACGCTAACAGTATCCCTGAAGGAGGTCAACTGAAATT
Organism: Psilopsiagon aymara; assembly: GCA_024733675.1. Taxonomy (NCBI): domain Eukaryota; kingdom Metazoa; phylum Chordata; class Aves; order Psittaciformes; family Psittacidae; genus Psilopsiagon; species Psilopsiagon aymara. The sequence goes on along the minus strand of JANRGW010007054.1, from coordinate 9,025 downwards.
ATTTTATGTAACTAGAAGAGAAAGACACATTTTATGTTAAAACACATAACAAAGTGGGGTAAAAAACAATTTAAAGTGAGAAGGAAGTTCCTTAAGCATTCAAAAGCAAATGAAGACTAGCTATTCCCCCCATCCAACTTAAAGGCCTAACATAGGCTGAAAGATTATGTTTCAATACTATTATTATGGTGCAAGCATGATGAATATACCCCCCACCAAATGCTGACGTGAACTGCTCTGGTTTTACTATCAGATTTTTTTTTAAACAGAGATGACTTCAGCAGCACAAAATGACACCTCTGATACATCAGCTGTCTTGCTTTGGCTGCTTTTCAGCAATGAATTTATTTTGATAAGAAAAATCCACACACATTAAAATCATTTTTATTTTTCTGCATTTTGACACCAGAAGTGAATGTCTTATGTTACAATTTTCTATAGGATGGACACAAGTTAAGCTATTTGGATTACTAGAAAGGCAGATTAAAAGGAAAACCAAAAATTAATCTTAACAGAAATAAACCCCCAAAACTATTGCTTTGCTACAAATTACCATGTTTGTCCCAAAGTTCACAGAAAGTAAAGCTTTGCCATAGCTATAGCGTATGCAATAATTGTACCTAGAGTAAAAAGATAATGACTATTAACTAATATTCTCAGCGTTTTATAAGTAGCACTTCAAGAATTAGTATGATTTATTGCAATTTTGTACCAAGCAGTAAGACTGAACATCTGGATGCTGCAGATTTAAGCACACAAAAATGTATACATTCACTTTGAAAAATTGTTGCTTATCACTCTTCATTGGTAGTAGCGAAGTCAGCTGCCTGCTCAACTAAGTTACACAATATAGAGTGTTTCAGCATGCTTCCACTGAGAAAAATATTCAATTGCATGAAAGTAGTAAATCTCACCTCAGAAGATGAAACTGTAGCAGAAAATCCAGCAATGCCCTCTTCATACAAGAATAAAACTTCATATGGAATTTTCACACTTTGAGAATACTTCTCTACATGAATATTTAAAGATAAACAAAAGCTGTGTTGGAAAGACCTTGCTTAAAAAAAAAAAAAAAAAAAAGAAAAAAAAAGCCCACTGCTAACATCAAAATTTAGCTACTTCAGACAACAACTCTGACCCAAAAAGTATTTTAGTAGTAAATTATATTGATGCAAATTTTATTTTCCACGCATATTACTAATAAATAAGTTCCTCTAAGACATCTCTTGCCAATTAGGTTTGTATTCAGCTCCTACAACACTGTAAGCACTAAAACAAAGGGATACATTTAAATGAAGTTACACTTAAACAGTTACTAATATGATACTAAGACTTTTACAGAAATGCAAACAGGTTTACAGTTACATTTACTAAAAAGTTACAGTAATCTACAGAAAAGGTTGTCATACTATCCCTACATTCTAAAAAAGATCAAACTCAGTTACATGGTTACTGAAAAAATGCATACAAAAATGCATTTCCCTTTATCACCTGTGTTAAAATCCTCCTCCACAATAATCTATAGAGACAGAAGTACAACTTCTTTTCTGTACAAAGGAAAAGCTTTAAAAACACAGCTTCACATTTTACTACATTTTTTGCCCTTCTCAGCTTCCAAGTTCTTGCAAAAACAAATATACATTTTCTCAAAAATGAATTTAAAGGATGTCCACATTAAAAAAATAAAGCCTACAAAAAGTTCAAAGATTTAAAAAAATGTTACTCCTATGGCAGTGATCTCCTACTAGTCCAAATCCAGAAAGTGACCGATGTCCACTTAATATTATCTTTCTTCCTTTATCCAATTTATCATGTTCCAATCACATTATTTGTAAGAGGTCCTTGAGCCGATGAGAGGGCAGAAGAGTTCTCTACAATTTAAAACAGGAGATCAAATGGGGTGTGCCTTTCAGAAAGATACTCAGTTGGCACCACTCTGATAGGTAATATTCAGATACCCAGAGAAAGGATTTCCTTGATTAGTTTCCATTGACTGATAAACTGAAAACAAGAAGACCGAAATGACAACAAAGAGAAGAACTTTTATCCACAGGGGAATGGAGCGTTTTTTTGTTGGTGGTTTCTCCAACTTGATGTCAGTTGAGGTACCGTATTTTGGAGTATACTTAGAGAAACATTCCTCCATTCTGAAGTCACTGTGCTCTATAGGCCGGCTAGCAGCTCCTTTGATGGGTTTACGGCAGCTAGCACTGTTAATAAAAAAAAAACAAAACAACAAAACACCAAAGCATAAAATATCACATATTTCAAAGAACAACATACAGTACACACAAGTTTTATTATAATGAAGGAACTAAAAATTATTCCTAGTGAGTGCAGTACCTGAAACATTTGCTGCACACTAACATGTCTATCATTGCTATGATGAACATTGAGTGATTATCCTAGTCAGTCAGTGTTTAAATACACACCTCGTAAAAAAAAAAAAAAGAAAAGCTGAAATGCCACTTCATCCTGTCCACATAATCAATGGATCATAACTGGCAATAAAGCTCTAGGAAGCATGCTTCTCCTTTTATGTCTTTAGTTATCACTTAACGCGGCTCCACTGGGATTTCTAAATCCAAGATTGCCTTGGCCTTTAAAATATGTATTTGATGGCTAAGCCACCACACAGAGCCAGAAGAGAAAGACGGAAGGGTTAAAAAAGCCCACCTACACTGCCATGTCATAGAATAGTTAGGGTTGGAAAAGACTTTAAGATCATCTAGTTCCAACTCCCCCTGCTCAGGCAGGACTGCCTCACCCTACACGCATGGCATACAATGCATGATTTTTATTAAGTGGTATAGATTTAACATAACTGACAGACCTCAAAACAAGAGAGCAAAGCTGAGTAGTGAGAGAATACACCACAGTTGTAGTAGCTGTTATAATATATTCTCCTTATGGTAAGACTTTATTCAATTGCAGTTTAAATTGAAGCTATAATTAATGTACTGGAAACACAGGAGCTGATTTCACATCTTAACGTTGGGAAATTTTCTCATTCTCTAATAGGACAAAGTTTGATGAATTGCTTGATTATCCAGAAGGTTGTTTAAATTTTTATTTAAATATGATGTTGCAAAGAAAAATGCAACAGCCCTTCTTAGATGCCATCCTTACTCATGCTAAGATTAATCTCTGACTAGAACAGGACTGCTACTTAGAGGAAAAAAAATGGAGTATCTACAAATTCTTTTTGGCTTTCAAACAGAATGCTCAAATATATGCTGGAAAATCTTTCATTTAGCAGCAGGCCCAAAGCAGTTTTATCTAACAGAAAGCTTAAATATTTTAAGCTGCACAGATAAGCCCTTTCTATCTGACTTGCAGCATCTAGAAGTTCCAATAATAATTCCTACTATAATATTACCCTGTTCTCCCACTCCCAATAAATGGCTGTTTTGCCTAACAGAAGTATGTATATAGAACAGAAGAGCAAGTCACCTCAACTGTTATTGAGACAGCACAAAAAGTGTTGCTCCTCAAAACCTACCAATATAATCAGAAGACACTCATCAGCTTAAATAGGATTACAAAACTAAGAAACAACCTTCACATAAACCTAAGAAATACCTAATTCCTGTAGGTGTTGATACTTCGTAAGGGAACATTTCCTTGAGAATATCCCTTTCTACTCTTCGTTCTTCTGTATGAGTTCTCTCCAGCACCTAGGAAATCAAAAAGTTATAAACCTAGTAAGACTGCAAAGCAAAAAGCTCCTGTATAGCTATCTCAGTGATCATAACCATGTGCAATTTTTAAGACTGAGTCACCCAGTGGCATTCAAGAAATTTACTTCTTGTGTTCTAGAAGTTAGTTTAACCTTTGTTAGTGGCAGCTGTCTGGTCACTTTTGGTGTCTTAAAGCATTCAGTCCTCTCCTCAGTTTCCTTTAAGATAAAAAATATGCTGTATAAATACAATACACCTGCCAGCCAATGATGTAGATGACCAAAAAAACTTAGCCATCACCTCTATCATAGCTGTGTTGAGCAGATCACAGGACTGGTTGTGGCCAACATGATTAAAAAAGTACTGATGTAGGCAATCTGTTTCTTCTTGCTGTAATAAACAATGCCACAGTACAGAAAAATACTAACTGAAGAAAAAAAAAAAACCTTAAGCTTTAAATAGAACATCCAGTTTTCCCACAAGCTTCTCTTTGACAACTAATTCTACATTCCAGTTACACAACAAATAAAGCAGCCCCATTTCATAAATTTCAGACCCATTGAGAATAGGCTTCACAAATGTTAACACAAGTTTTAACTGCAGTAACTACATGAAGCAATGAACTCTAACTTCAGCCAAACATTATCTTGTAATGTGAAAGTACCCAATATTATAGTACTATGTTAATACAGTTAACATATACTTGCAAATGCTTTAGACAGTTCTCCGAGAACATAACTTTGACAGATTTACAGTTAGCCTAGTCAAAGAATTATTTCCTTTCTTGATAACTGATAGGAATCTACAGATGCTTTTTAAATTCAGGCTTTTGGTCTAAAGTAATCTTACTATTTCAGTCCCTAAATTAAAGCATGTTATGGCTTTTCAAGATAGGCTGATTTACAAGATCAAAAGCAGACAATCCAATACTGCTCTATCTTTGAGCTATTCAAAGGATTTAAGGAAAAAAAAAATAACAAACCCTACATTTTTATCAGAATAGCAGCACAAGAAGAAAAAACACACCAGAACATATTTGGCTTAGAGAAAAAAAGTAGGATTTACACACACACACACCCCTATACCCCCCAAATCTGAAAGGGGAGGTTAAAAGAGAATATACACTTCTTTTTATGCCATGTGACAATACTATTTTGACTAGTAACATCTGAACAATGATGTCCTCTACCCCTTCTGTACTAAGAAGTAAGCACATACACACAAGAATCTTGATCACAGAGAGTAAGCGAGAGCAATCTAAGTTTTAATTTATTTACTTCAGCTGTCATCAATGGTTTCTTTGGTGTTCTTCTGGGCATGTCTGAGAGTTCACTGATTGACAGCGTAGGAGCTGCATGCTTGTAATTTCCAGTCACCCTATTGCCAACCTGCCAAGATTCAAAATTGTTCACTCAGAATCAGCCAAAATACAAAACAGAAGAGGGGGAAAAGGTGGCAGAACCAAGTAACAAAACCTTTATGTGCATTGAATATAGGCATGTTAGCAGTTAACTCAAGAAGGTTATGTAACAAATATTTTGAAATAAGCACAGGAAACACATTGCTTATCATTCCAAGTACTTTCTTTTAAGCCATTTAGAAACATTAAAGCTATTTAGATCACAAGAAAAGCCAAATTTAAAAGCTGACATTCTCATGTACTTAAAAGATCTAAGCTTTGAAAGTGGCTCTTTTCAACCCTCCCCTTGAAAAGACATTAGATAGGATCTAGGCGTTTACCTAGTCACATCTTAAAGTTAAGAGCATAGGTACTAATGCAGACACTGAACACGGTTTCAAAGAACATAGTCTTTGAATAGTCTTACTTCCCTTGAAACATCCTGTTTGTTCAAAACAGAATGATTCCATCAGTAAAGATATATTACAGAAGAATACCACTTGCATGATTTATTGAACATATTTACTAAGCATATTTACTAGGGTCTCGTTGCTTGCAGTCAATATAGTTTCAGCTATGGGAGTACTCTCTGATATTACAGCATCATCTACAGGCAACTGCGCTGTAGCTTCCACCTGTTTGTTTAAAACAAACAAAAGAAAACAATTGAATAAAATAACCACTGAGACCCTAAAAGTGAGAAAAAAAAAAAAAGCTTGTCTATTATAAAAAGCCTATCATCACCCTTTTCCTTGGTGTTCTTCTTGACACTCTTGTAGACTCCCTAGAAAATGCCTGCAGAGGTCCACTTTTTGAAGATCCACTTGTCCAGACAGTCTCAGTAACTCCATCTTGAGAATAGGTCTATTCAAGCATCAAACACATGATCAAATACATGAAAGCCAGCTCTCAACATTGGATTCCCACAACCAAAAGCCAGAATAGCATGCACACACCAGAAGCAGTGCCTACAATCCAAAAATTATCTGGATCCTAATACATTCAGTAATCATCATCTAGCTAGACTAGTAGTATCGACCACAATACTTACATTAGAGAGCATTATTGTTCAAATACAGAACCGACTAGATATAATGTCTGACAGTAAAAACTTTATTTATGACAATAGAGTGAACTAATGCTACCTACAAGTAGTTACATCAAGTCACGGACAGCAAGTATGCCAGCTTTAAGGACGATTGCATTACCTGCCTCACCAAAAAAAAAAAAAATCTATGAGTATAAGCAGTAAGCATCACCATGTTCTCCACTCACATAGGGGTCTATTCTCTCAAGCAGAGGTGGGAATGGTCTAGGAACAGCTACCTGCATATCAATTTTCATGTAATAGTAGGTTCAACCAATCAAGCCTGACACAGACCTTTACCAATCTAAGTAAGAACATGAAGTGCCAAACTTCTAGAGCCATTAAGAAACACAGATCATTCCCTATGCCATAATGCAAGTTTTATGCTTAAAGGGGAAAAAAATAAAAATATTCCTCAAAACAAATTCCAAGCATAGACCTGGAGGGAAAGGAAGAAAAGGGCCTGCTTCTTCTAAATTATACATAAGACTTCCCTCTGTATTTAGTTAAGTTTAATAATAATAATAAAAAAATACTTTGCTCATCCAAGATACTTGTCCATTAACATCTCATGCATTGATGTACTACTAATTTTTTGGAAGTTACCTCCAGCGCTGAAGGAAGTTATGCGAACTGGTGCAACTGTCAATTACAGTTCTAACAGCAAGTATCACTGGAACAATACTAGCCCCAAAATAAAAAAGCCAAGAGCAGGCTGAAAAGGATTTACTGAGGGGGGAAGGGAGGAAAAAAAGCAAAAAAAAAAAAAAACCCACAGAACCCCACAACAACAAAACTAACAAAAAGTTAACCTCCATCCATTCACCACTTGTATCTTCAGTTACTACAGTGAAATTAGAAGCTCAGCAGCTTTATGATTCCCAAGTTCTGTACTACAGCTGCAACACATCCAGCAGAGGGAGCACAAGTGTTTCACTTTACTCCAGTCACTAAAATACTTTGAAAGCCAAATGATCGAGTCCAAACAGATTCAGATGTTTCATACAGAACTGTAGATTTCAACCTAACTCTGATATTCTTTTCAATTTAAGCAGAATCTTCCAACCTCTCTTTATACAGTCATCAGACACTGGCTTCATTTCCCTATTAAGAAAAGCTTAACCTGCAGCCTTCAATCATGGCTCCCACCTCACCCCCATACACCTTCTTTTTGAGAGGCATTCTTCTTGAAAAGCCTAAAGAAAAACATTAACATTTCAGAGTAGTTCCACTCAAACACATTCCAATTAATAAAGCAGTACAGCAATTCTCTCATACTACTAATGGAGAGCTCCCCTGGTCCAAGCTGTCTGATGAGAAATTAGTGTTCTTCTAGTGGAAGATTGAAGCACTTCAGTTAAATAAATGCTTCTCCTTAGTTCTTCAGATTGTTATCAATCATGTGTTTCAAGTACCAAATTTCAAGTGGTTTTTCCTCTTACATGCAAAGTCTATGGGGAAGAAAAGATTTCTATTGCATAGGCCACATCCAGACTTCAGCAGAGCACATTCAACAGACAATTTAAAAAAGTTGTTGCCTACAGTTATACTTATCCCCAGTGTCAACTGAGCAGGCCTTGTCTGCTTATTCCACAAATATCTCAACTAAATAAACTCCATTAGAATATAACATTTGTGCTCAGGTACACCCACATCCTCTGTATAACCATAGAAAATGACAATGATGTGGTTGGTACACAAGTACTATTCAGCCTGTGCTTTTAACTGTTGAATTACTCAAGCAGCACAGCTACAGATGAGCTCACCTCAGTTAACCCAACAGCTGCAATGCTGCTTAATTTTAAGAAGCCCAGATACACAGAAAGTAAAAAACTCAAGGGAGAAGTAGGGGAACATAACACCGCAAAGTGCCACTACACTAAGTCTCAAGGAGAAAGACTAGTTCTGCACTGTTAGGACTCATTTATAAATAAATATTTACATCATTTAGCTTGTCTTTCTGCCCAGTGCACTCACTATGAGGCCTTAGGCTCACTTTGGAACTCTATGTTCACATACTCAAGTGGAAGTAGGCATTCAAATAAGGGTTTTCTTTCAACTTTTTCAGTTCACAATGAGGACGCAATTACACACAACCAACCAAGCACAGATTCATCTAGTCCTCCACTGTTAACTAAGTGATAAGACCCACAAGGCTGCTAATTGCCTCACCCCATTTATTTTGCAACAGCTGGCTGAAGGACTACCTATTCCACTCATTTCTCAAGGGAACAGCAACATTTACCCATGCCAAATGACAATCTTTTCAGGTCTGTACATCCAGACTAAGACTAGTGCTGCACAGGACCTAGAAGAAGCAACAAACAAGTCTGCTCACACACTACCCACCAATTCAGCGCCATCGCCCTTCAGTTTCATAATCTTTGAGCCAATGCCACACATACCATGACAGTTGCATGTAATAAGTATGCAGAATAAGTATGTATGGTCACTTGACAGAGTCTCAAAATAAGAAAAAAAAAAAAAAAAAAAACCACAAAATCCAAAAAACCCCAAAACAAACCAAAACTTTCACTGTTATTCTAAGCATAACAGCACAGAATCTAGAACAGGGCTGGAAAGGACCTTAAGATCATCCAGTTCCAACCTCCCTGCATGGGCAGGGACACCTCACACTAAACCATGTCAACCAAGGCTATGCCAAACCTGGCCTTGAACACCTCCAGGGATGGAGCATTCACAACTTCCCTGGGCAGCCCATTCCAGTGCCTCACCACCCTCACAGTAAGGAACTTCCTCCTCATATTCCAATCTAAACTTGCTCTGTTTAAGTTTGAACCCATTACCCCTTGTCCTATCACTACAGTCCCTAATGAAGAGTCCCTCCCCAGCATCCCT
>JANRGW010007053.1:1561-16006 GCA_024733675.1 Psilopsiagon aymara | reverse complement strand
AAACTGACCAAAGAGGTATTCCATACCACAGCACGTCATGCCCAGGATGTAGAAACAGAGGGCAGAGACCCGGAAGGGTGTGGGGGTGCACTGCTTGGTCAGGCTGGGTGTATGTGGTGAGCTGTTGTATTCTCTTCCCTTGTATTTCTCTTGTCATGATTATTATTGGTGTTAGCAGTAGTGATTTGTGTCGTACCTTAGTTATTGAACTGTTCTTATCTCAACCTGTGGGACTTGCATTCTTTCGATTCTTCTTCCCATCCCTCCGGAAGTTGGGGGGAAAAATGAGGGGGGAGTGAGTGAGCAAACTGCGTGGCTGATTTACGGCTTAAACCACGACAAAGAGACATGCAGAGGTTTCACATAAGCAGCACAGCACAAGTTGCTATCCATGGAGCAACTTCTCATCCCAAAAGAACTCTTGTTCTCAATGAACAAACCAGATTACATGTACTCTCGTACTCATTCACAGTGGAAAGTTGAGGCAAAGAGCGCTCATCAGACATCCTCTTGGAGCTGGCTTAAGCTTCCTGTTGCCTGCAGCATCTGACCTCTACATGAGTTAGAACTTCCTACAAAAAGGAAGTTATTGACCAATAATCCAGGATGTAAATCTAGATTGCAAATAAGCATTTCCTGCTAACTCCCTGAGCAGGCACCGTATTACACAGCCGGGACACCTTCATGTAGTTAAAAGGATTACACCAAACCACATAAAGGCACTCTTTAGTTAGCTTTCTGACACAGGCAAGAGATGTAACCGCTGCCCGGGCAGGCATACCTGTGCTAGCTGACAAGGCACAGGCTGTATTAGCAGTACCAGCATCATAGACATACCTGGACAGTTGATGCCTTTGCTTTAAAAATAAAACCCTCAGAAATATGAAGGAAGAGCCTTTGAGCTTTCACAGTTAAGTGTGTAGAGAAATATAACTCTAAACCTGTTAGCCGCTAAAGATGTTTTTAAGTGACATATTCATTCTTTCATAGTCCATTATCTGACCAGGTTCAGCTACATCTAATAGCTCCAGTGAGGAAAAAAAGAAAACAGCAACTCTAAGAAGAGAGGATTTTTTTAAGTCTGCATGTGTGGGAGTGAGGATGCTTTTATGAATTTAACCCTTCCAAAGACATGCAGGTGCAAAGACATATCCCCATTAGCATGATATCACACAACATCCAGTTGCTGCTCTCAACTATGACATTCCCAAGTCTCCTCCAAACGCCACCTCTGTTGCCAGCAAACCTGAAGGAAAGCCAGGAGGAAGTGCAACACATGTGGCACGCTGCACTCTTAAGAGCAGAAAGGATGTCTTGGCTGCTGACTCCACAGTAAACCCTTTCTTTTCATGAAGTATACGTCGAAACAGTATTTCGCTGGCAGACACGGTCTTCTGCTCAGACTCAAGACAGCCATTTACACTCCTTGTTCACCTGCATCCTTAATTGGGGCTCTCATTTGGCTATGGTCTCTTACTTCTTTTTCACACATAAGAAACTCCAGCTCAGGAGAGGAAGTGCTTTAAACTCCAGATAATTAACTCCACAGGAGAAAGTCAGAGCTCAAAAACCTACCCTTCCCTATCAGAAAGTCCTTAACTTGTAGTTAGGAAACATGAAGCTGCTGACAACACTTACACACTCCTCCCACAGGAAATTTATTTCTCCTAGAGCTTCTGGGGAATTTCTTCTATAAAATCTCAGCATCACTGGGAAACAGTGACACCCACATATACACACACATTCGCAGAGGCAAATGCAGAAACACTAAGGACATGCACATGTCTTTGCTATCTTGCTTGTTCAGAGTTTCCAATCTTCTAGAGGTTGCACAACGAAGACAAGGATATGCACAAATACTGTGACTAAACTGCCCTGCTGTGGCACATTAAGGCCTGGCAGCAGGACACCTGCACTCTTTTCTCAGCTCCGCCACTGGCTTAGGACGGACTTAAGTAGTCCTAAGCACTGAAACACCAGCAGCCAAACCTAAAAATGAGGTGTTGTGCTGGAGAGGCATAGTCCTGAGATGCCCAGTGTCTTTAACTCTCTATGACTTCTATCTGTTTTGAGCTTTCAGGGTGCCTGAGACCAGAAATGCACAACCAGACTTCCAAAAATGGAGGCTGTACTTTACTGACCTGCAGAAAAAGCCATGTACTCTGCTATTCTACACAAATAGTGTATACAACCATATACATCTTAGTACAGCTATGCCTATTAATAACACTGGCATGTTCCATGTTGGCCCTAATCTCTCTCTGTTTCAATTTCTCCTCCCCTAAAATTGAAATAAATAAAACCCACATAGCATGGCAAAGCACTTTGTAATCTCCAAATGAAGGGTTCTGTAAGTGAGAAGTATTCATAAGATGTATTTATTTTCAAACTGCTGTGCTCCCTGGCTGTATTTAGCAGACCTCTCCACTGTGCAGATCTGAAGCAGACATCAGGGAAAGGAATGCTGTGATAATCAACTCCAAATCCCACAATCTATTTGTTCTACTAATTAAAGGAATATTTACTCAGGAAGCAGGTTTACACTAGATGAATAGTTTCTAAGAACAAATATGATTTAATTATGTGTAGATGCAAAAAGCATACTATATAGTAAGTAGATTAATTATTACTTGCTAAAAATACACTCAAAATTGGTGCTTAGCTATTAACTTTCTATATTGGAGAAAAGAAAGGGTAAGAAAAGGTTCATAGAGTTGTCCGCTTTAGAAGCTTATTTAAAACTAATCTGCATGTTTTTCAGAAAGAATCATAATAAGTTCTTTGCATAAGATAACTTCATTTACTCACCAACATTTTATAATTACTTTGCATTCCAGGCTAAAAGAGTATTTTTTTATGGAATGAAGTAACAAAGAAAGAAAGAAGTGAAGCACCTTCAGCAAGGAACAAAGCAGGTTTTTTAAACCATGAGGGGGGTGAACAGGTTGAAGAAGTGCCACATAGCATAGTTACAAGAAGAGACCTTATAAGGGCCAAGGCAGAGCAGGCCAGTGCTTAAGCGTGTCTGATGATGCATGAACCTACAGTATATTCAGCCCCTCCATTCCCATTCTCTGTAGAGAGTATCGGACAGATGTAGTTATAGGAAAGCAAGAGGCAACCTACAAGATGAGTTATGTGGAAGAGTCTCTCTGCCAACAACTATTTTCTTCAATAAACAAGAGAGACCACTACCCTTTGCCATGTCACAAACACTTGAGCAGAAAAGTAAAGAGAAGAGCTTGCTGGGGCTTTACACATCAGTGTGGCAACTTTGAATCGAATCCTTGGATTATAGCACTCAGAGTTTAGTTTAGTTATGGAAAGAGCTGGTAGAGAAAAACAACACAATGTTTTGGTATCAAACTAATATGTCAGAATTGTGCATTTGATGACACTGTGAATTAAAAAAAAAAAAAAAAAGTAATTTTGACTGTTACTGTAAGTATTCATAAGTTATCCATTTGGCCTTGCTTAATGGAAAAAAAACCTATTTCCAGGAAGGGCAGGGACTATTTCAAGGTCCTTCTGTTTTCACATAAAGAATTCATCGTATTTCTGCCATCAAGAAAAAATGGCTGAGACTGCAGGACTCTCATTCACTGCCTCCCTCTGAGAGCTTAGACAAGTGGCTCAACTTCTCTTTGCCTCAGCTTCTTCCCTGGTAAAACAGAAATTTGTTCACTTAAGAATCATAAAGGACAATGCAATGGATTTGATATATTACATCTGGATAAGGCACAAAATAATGACAACTTTATTGCAAATTCTTCTTGCTGCCCTCTACATGTGCTATTAAATATCACAGAGCATGGCTGTTCTAGTTGATTCTTCTCCTCCTTCTTAATGCTGCCTTGCATCTTCTGTGCAAGCTTCTTCCCTTTTTAATATCCCTGAAAACCAAGAAGAATTTACTGGCATCCCACCACACTTCAATGTGCTGTTACCACCTGGTTTCATACCAATCAGAAAGTTGGCTTTTCCTGTTTGCTCCTGAGTTTGCAAGTACGTAGAAGACTTCAATTCTCAAAGATATAGACTTAAAGTTTTTAGGAGTCCTGCTGAAATGTAAAATAACTAGTCCTGTGGGTGAAAAGTCAAAGATTAATGTATTTTAAGCACATCTCCAGTTCCTACCAAAGTTTAGCTACTGCTGAGTTCAGCTGAGTCGGTGTTCAGCTGAATGGCAGAGGTTCAGATGATGTCTGAGGATGGAAAATGGACGAGATGATGTGTCAAGATCTGTTCTATGAAAGTCTGGCCACTGCTATCTTAAATTAGTATCTGCTGTTCATCAGATGCAGCTCAACATTTCATTACAACGTTTAAATCTCAGTCTTTAAAAAAAAACAAACCAGAAATTTAGAAGGATATGGGAGAAAGAAAACACAGCCTTTGAAACCCTCTGTGAAATACGGGCCAGCAAAATACAAAGAGATTTGTAGCATTTTGGAAATTAAGAGCAGCCCATTTTTATCAAATAAATGCTGTTGTAGCTGAAACAACACAGATTGCAGACACATTTGTAGCTTTCTGTCTTATAAAGAAGACAAAGTTTTCAATGAAAGATCTTCCTACATCAATCTGCTTTGAAGTGCTTCCTGCAATCATGATAAACTGTTCCAGAAACTGGTCATAATAGAAAACACCATTACAAAGCAGTCTGCAAAGCACATATCTAAAAATGCTTTCAGTTACACCTCAATTGCAAATATGCCACTGAGCCACTTCCTTACTTTTTCATCAGGGAGGGTTGGCTGTGATAAACTTTCATTTTTCCCAATCTCCTGCCTTTTAATCAAGTCTATCAAGTCATTGTAACTGACAGACATGTTAGAGCTGCTATTCAAAACAAATAAGAGATGCCTAAATTATACCGCTGAATTTCAAAGAGGTACTGTCAGGTTGAAAACCTGGGGCAAACTCCTGCAGTCCTGACCCAGGTAGTATGCCAATTTCAAAAGCAAATATACTTGGATAAGAACTGCAACTTACATAAATGGAATTTTTGCTACTGATATCCCTTGGTGCAGGATCAGGCCCTTATCTCTTCTACAAACATCTCAGACTATTAGAACTGCAGGCATCAGATTATTTACAATTCTTCATACGATTAATTTAAAGGCCTGATTCTACCAGGTACAAATCTGCCGTGTAAATAATCCAACTGGCTCAGGTCTTTGTGATAACTGCACTGAATAACTTCAATAGTTCATTTGGTCTGTTTGTGAAGAAAAGTCCTACTCAACCCAAGTAAAAAATTCAGAGGGTTTTTATTTTCCTTCCTAAGTTGAATCAGCACAGGAAAGGAAAAAACAAACAAACAAACAAACAAACAACCCAAGCCTCATTATTTTACTTCCGCTTCTAATCAATTACTTCTGCATCTCATGTTCAAACATTTGGTAAACTAAAACTCAGTGGAAATAGAGCTGTTGATGTTTTGGATTCTGTTTCAATTTAAGCTGGAAATACGTCTCTTGGTGCTGGGCTTTGTAACAACATAATCTTGCAGACCTAGTTTTGAAGAGTACCTCTGGACTGGTACCATCCTTATGCAATTCTTTACCACAGGTACAAATTTGTCTTTGAAGTTTTGGGCTTATACTACCAGTCCTCAAGTCAAGCACAGCCACAGGCCTTCAAGGAGGCTGCACTAGTGTGTTTGTGAGCAGAACTGGGCTCTTGTACATTTCATGGCCATCCAGGTCCTTTGAGAGCTTTATAAATAGATAGCAGAGTACTCTGCCAGAAAACAAAGGGTTTTCATTAAATGATAACATCTTTCCAAACTAAAAAGAGAAACTGTACTACTTATGGGAGGGTTCTAGTACTAGCAGACCATAAGTATCACAGTTTAGGTTAGTGCAGCCCAACTGTACACTTTCAGAAATAGTTTAAGAGTGTTTGCCTTGCACTAGCAATCAAGAACTCAGGCCAGTAAACTCTCATCCACAGGTCATTTCACTGAAATGAGTACTACTTCATGCATTTCTACAGATTGAAAAACTGAGTTTTATGCTGCAGGCTCACATCTTGTACTGGCAAGAACGGAATGGATTCCTCACCAGAAGCACCACCTGAACTCTGCCCTCAGTTAGTTTAAAATGCCTCTTTTCTCTTTGCCTACATCACAGTGCTCCCAAGTGAAAGAAGAAATCTGGTTGTGCCTAGGCAAAGTGCAGGCAGATGTTTTGACATTTCCCTGCAGAGAGCTCCTCTGATAAAAAGCTGCCCTCATTTACAGGCTCTGCTGCTGCTGCAGTTCCTACCCACCTCACAGCCATCCTCCTCTGCCAGTAAAAACCTGATGCTGCTTTTTACCACTACAGCTACTCCAGTTCTTCACCAGGCATGTATCACACCAAGCTCCTCATACCAAGAGCATCCTATACCACTATCCCTATTTTCTGCATTCCCAATTTATAGTCCCTATCTCCAGCTATCTCTCTGCTCAGTTCTGCTCTGCAGTCTCTGCTGTTCCAGTTCTCCCAAAACTCTGCAGCTGCCAGTAGCATCTTCTTTGTCTTCTACTGGCTGTCAGTAGATCTTCTACCAGCCATCTTCTTTGGCCTGTAGCATCCTTAGAAAGCATTCAGAGAAGAGCTGTCAGGTAATAGGGATTGGAAAAAAACCCTGCAGAATCCAGTATCATACTAAAATATCACAGAGATATTAAGAGATGAGTTGACTGTAGTTCACAAGTATTTCTACAGTAAGTAAATGTGATGCTCTGATCTCCACATGAGAGCATAACAAGACCAAGAACCTAGCAACTGAGGAACTAAGTTGCAACATAATCACAAGAGCTGCTGAATTTTAAACATTTAACCAAGAATTGCAAGATGTTCTCTTCCTTCAGAAAAAATTAAATTTAAATTGGATGCTTGTTTAGAACAGTTGACCAACTTAAACTTGAATCAGCTCAGAGAAATTCTGTCCCTTCAGGGAAGAGAGGCAGAATGACTGAAAGCACCTTTCTGGAGCTACCATCCATCACTGTGAGAGGAGGGACTAGATGAGGGAGAATCCCAGAGATCAAAAGTAAAATGTAAACTAAAGGGTGAAATGCTAAAACCCCAGTTCATCTGTATTCTCTCACAACTCAATGTTCTTCATTTGAGAAAGTGACCATAGAAAAGATTGTTTCTCTAAAGTCTGTCATCTGCAAACCTACCAATGAGTTTTCAATGAAAAATTAAATTTAGGTTTTCCAGTCTTGATACACTTTGTCTTTATGAAACTACATATGAAATACAACACTGGGAGTAATCTTACCCAGTCATCTTAAGTAATTCAGCATTTTGGATGCCTTAGTTTGTGAAATTCACCGAGAGATTCTTGGCAAAGAAGGATGGCATTGTAACTTCAGCCTTCGTAAAATTAACTCACACAGGCTATTCTCAGTAGTACCATCATTATCTGCAAAACTGTGCTCAAATGAAAAATCAATAAATAAATATGAAGAAGAAATTTACAGAAAAAAACAAAGTGCTATTAGCATTCCAGGAGTATAATAAACTCATAATTCTCCAAAGCAAACATTGAAGCCTGGATTTGCAAAGCAACCACAGAGAAGGAGGTGTGCAAAGCTCATTCCAAATATAAGCTGGTTTAATATTTCAAAGACCCATTAGAAAGATCACATAGCATTAGCAATATCATGGTTGGTATTCCTGATGAACAGTCCTAGCCAAGTACAAAGGTATCTAGTAGATTACTCTCTCAGAAAAATTCTGTTGCTTAGCAGGGGGAAATGTTAAATTTTAAAGATGTTAATCACTTCCTTTGTTTTAATTCAGTCTGTACAGATGCATGTCCAGTGTGCATATAAAAATATAAAATATAGGAATGATCTTTGAAATATTTATCTTCAAGATGTTGGGACCAATTGTGCACTTGTGATCGGGGTACATTTTCCCTCAAACTGTAGTCACACTAACTTGAATTGAACTGCTTAGGTGAGTAAAGGATTTGCACCATCAAGTTGCCTACTGGAAAAGTTTAGCAAGGACATAATTGTACAGCCTTGTAAGGTGCAAATCTATGTCCCCGATGAGGAAAAGCAATGAGATGAAACATCTAATTCAGAGGGGTTAACTATATATTTAGAATTAAGTATGTGAATAAGTGTTTTCAGGGGTTATAACCTTGCCCCTGCCACTAATGCACTCTGGCCTTGAGCAAGCCATGTAAAACCAGATTCACAGACCTCAAAATTAAATTCATACTGATTTCAGTCACTGACAATCCTACTTGGTGCCTCTCTGCAGCATTATTTTTCGTATCTTTAGCAGATGAGCACAAAATTGTCCAGGCCATAGTCCTTTTATGTCTCAGTTTCTCTCCCTGATGATTATTAATTCTGACTGCCAAGCATGGTTGTCAAAATGGAAATAGGGGTAAATTGTACTTTTATATCACTTGACTATCTTCACAGAGCACGAGCTGTGGAATTCTTCAGAATTTGTATTATGTGTTAGTTGAGATCATCCTTCATCAGTACTGGAACAGCACATAGTTTCAGTGCATAGTTGCTCATGTTGAATTGGTTTAGTGGGAGGTGTCCCTGCCCATGCCAGGGGGATTGGAGCTAGATGATATTCAATGATTTTATGAATAAAGTATGTATCTTTAACCTACCACAAGCTACTAACACTATTATTTTCCCTGCTGTCTTTTCTTTTAAAGGAGGTGGTTTCTAGCTGCAATTACAACTAAAGCTAAGTTCTCTTAAACTGGAGGAGCGCCTTGGATTCAGGCAGAAACAGAGGCTCAGCTCCGTATTATTAATGAAAATGCCCTTTGTATGTGGAGCAGACCCCCAGAAAGGTCAGAGAGTTAAATATTAAGTAGTGTATAAATATAGACTGATTGCCCTGTCCAAACCATGCATTTGAAAATCTCCATCTGGCAGACAATCATCTTCAATCAGGAAGAAAGAGCAGAGAAAGGAATATGAGGCAGGGCAGGGGGATCTGTAATCACTCTAACAAACTTTTGAGACACAGACAATTTTTCCTTCCCTGCATTATATACACAGGCTCCAAAAAGCATCTTTTTTTATGTTCTTGAATTTACTATATTATGCTGTCAAACTGAGTTATCCAGAGTGAACTACCTACCCTTTCCTTCATTGCCATTTTTTTTTTTTCTGCTAATCTTTGATCTATTATAAATCAGCGTCATAGGAGATAAATAAGCAACCTTTAGCTAAACCAGCAGGCTAAACAACTTCCACATAGCCAGGCAGCACGGCAAAGTAATTAAACCTGTGCATAGGCCATCTGTAGTCAGCACCCTCTTCCCTTAAGAGGCTGACCCTAAAGTGTTCCCAGATTTAGTTCCTAATCCTACCTCTGAGTTGTGCAGATGTTCGCAGCACTCACTCAAAACCTCTTTGAACTTACTATGAATATACTCAGCTTGGAAAGCTTGTTGGCCCTGATTCTGTTGCAAGAATGAGCACGTGACCAAGGTCTCACTGGAATTTTTTCCCAGCCCCTCAAAAAGACAGGCAGGATCTTCTCCCTTCTCACACAACTCATCTGTTAAAGATAGGTTAAAGTGTTCAAAAAACATGTAGGTGAGGCCATTAGTGACATTGTTTGATGGTGGTCACAGCAGTCATGGAGTGAAGACTGGGCTTTATTATCTTAAAGGTCTTTTCCAGCCTAGTTGATTCTATGATTCTAACTAGTCATAACTGTGACAGCCATAGTTTGGAAACACCAATTTGGTCTCTGAGTCAGGACACTTTCATACCACATAAATTTTCATTCTGTTATCCCTTCAAATAAAGTTAAAGCTGTTTTTTCTTTTTTTTTTTTTTTCCACATCAGTAACCTGCACAAGGTTTGCACTTGAAATGAAAAATACTCCTTTTAAAATGACAAACATTGAACACAGGACATTTGTTACCACTAAAAAAAGCCCTCTCTGTCTATGGAGGAGCATAATTCATTCACTGGTACACACACCCACATTTTCTCTGGGGAGTTTCACAAATTCACATGCACTCCCAGCACTAAATTTTGCATTTCAATCTAGGCATTTGCTATAAAAGATGCATAAAATCTTATGTAGTCAGACAGAAGCTGTTCCCTATTGGCTACATAATAAGCACCTTAGGTGGCTCCTGAGTATAAAATTATTCCAAAAGGGGTGTGAAAAAATTACACTGCATAAATTGATTCCAGATCCACCTGTTTCAGGTGCCAGCAAATATGTTTTGTTAAAGCCATCTGCTTGTCTTAAAAGCTAACAGTTTCTGAAGACTATAGCACAAGCAATCTGCAAAGTATATAAACTTCAGAAGCCCAGACCCTTAAACTGCAAATGGCATATAGATCATGTACATAGGACTTCAACTGGCTGTTCTGCAGGACTACAAGACAGCATCTCTGCTTAACATCCAAGCATCTCCAGCATCAGGGTACGTCCTCCCATTGCACAGAGGGATCAAGACTGCTGGAGAATCCATTTGACATCACCAGCTCCTCACACGGTATTCCCAGCTAGGGAGGCTGCTTCACGGATTTGGAGTTATGATTAAGCTTTTGAGTGCAGCACGATATTTGGCAGACATAAAACTGATGACTATGGTTCCTCTCTGCAGGTTGCTATGTCCCAGCTGGTGACATGTTGCTGCAGAATGGGCAAAGTCAAACCCCTGAAACTGACACTCTGCAATTTGTTTGGCTTACAGCAGCAGCCTAATAGGGAGTATGTTATATATTGAAACTAGAAAGCTCATAAGCATTTAGCCTGCTCAACGAAGCAAGAGACCCACAGAGGTCAGACACTGCTATGGTTTGTGTTTATCCAGATCCAATCATGTAGGGTACTGTTTTCCAGGGACATGTTAACCTTGTAAGATCAAGCTCCTTCTCAGCAGCTTCTGGGAAGAAAATATCCTGTGCTGTCTCCTCTCCACAAATGACCCCTTACTGAAAAACAATGAAATTACACAAATGATTTATAAACTCCCAAGGTGTTCACAATTGATTTGGGGATTAAGACTAGTAACCAGCATGTTTAGTTATGGTCTCTTAAAGATCACAAAAAAGTAAATAAAGACACACCAGTCCTTAACCAGCACAGTGTTTTGGTATATGCTTAATTATAAGCACATGAATAGCCCTGTCACCGTTCAGAGTCATACTCTGTAGCATGGGAACATCCTTCACATGTAAATTACCTCCCAGACTTACTACATTCTGAAACAAAACAAACCTTTTTGGCTTATTGAAAACAGTAATACTTCTAGAGTTATCATTACTTATACACTTATCATCAGAAAATCACTTTGAGTGATTTTGTGTGGACCTTAACAATTAGTGCTTTATGTGAGTGCTGAAGCAGAGGTAACTTTGGGAGTCGCAGCACTGTAGTCAAGGAGACCTTGCATATTGAGAGTCACAGTCCTTCTGTCGGAGCTCTGCTGCACTTTGCTCACATGGTTTGACTCTGGGGTAAGGAATAACTGCTGTCATGAGGTAATTTTTTTTTTTTTGGACAACAGTGAGAACGGAAGTGAAATAAATACTGTGCTTGAAGAATTATCTCTAGCAAGCAAAGCACTGTCAACAAAAGTTGCAGGCTCAAATACCTAAGTCTTATATCTCATATTCAAATAGCTCCCACTGAAGCTAATGAAAATTGCCACCATGGAGAGAGATAGAATGGGCCCCATTACTGGGCATGCTGGCAGAGTCAGCAATCCACAGTGTAAGAGGAAGAGAAACGATATTTATAATAGGACCAGCCAGCATACTCCCTTCAGTGAATGGGGTTTTTTTCTTCTCAGAAAGAAAAGAAGGCAAAATAAGGATAACAAAGAACTGTTGACTTGATCCTCAAAGTCAACACTGCTCATATTCAGCCACATCCCATTTCACGGCACAGCAGAGACCACACCATAATACTCCACAGTTTGTCTCCTGGACTAAATCACAAGGATCCAACCTAAAATAGGGACAGTTCACCTTCACAGTATTCAGTCTGTAAAAGATAAATCTATCACTTAAGACTGATTCTGCAATCTCATCATGACTTGAAATTATGTATCTGCTGCACAACAAACACAAATTAATTTCACCCCCAGAGAACCACTATGAATTGCCTCTGCAGATGATTAAATTTCTATTTTTCAGTTCTACACCAGAAATGATCTGGTTGACCATGATCTGAAGTGGGGCAAATCGAGTTGCAGACTTCACACTGGACTGCACTCTAACTCTGGATCTTGGCACTGCCCCAGCAGTGGAACATCTTCACATTACTATGACAGACTCCTTATTTCCCACCACTTTTCCTCTCTCTTAGGGCTGGTCTGCACTTGCTGCTGCAGCTCTTGCCATGGAGGCAGTGAGCATCAGTGAGAAAGCTGGAGCTTAGTGCATGGCATGGCTTTCCGATGGCAGACCCTTGGTAAAATGGCTCTCAGTAAAAAATGAATCAAGAAATGCTAATCTAATGATTCCAGGCATATAGGGAAAAAAAAAAAAAAAAAAAAAAAAGGTGAAAAGGCTTTTAAATGCATTCTAAACCAGTATTTTGTAAGATGAATCAATATATTTCTCTAGGCTGGAAACAAATGAGCTCTCAAAGAAAGTTGAATTTAGAGAAGAAAATGTTTGGGTTTCTTACTACAGAAAACAGTGATGACAACTCCTTCAAGGGCATTTTATAATAAACAACAATGCAAAGCTCAGGCTTCATCATGCACTCCCTAAAATCAGTAGACTAAGAAAAGGTTACTGTTGTCAGCCTACTTATTGTGAACAAAAGTAGCTTTGCAATCATTGTCCTTAACTGACAGCATTGTACTTAACTTCCAAGCTTTCACTGATCAAACCGCATATGGCAGTGATGCAATCACAAAGTAAAACAATGACAGTTTTAATTTTGCATCTTTTACACAGTCAGTTAACCTCCCTGATGTCTTTGCAAGAATTACCTGAATAAGGGCTACCGGATAACACCCTAAATTCACAGATCCCAGTAAATACAGCACACATAAGAACTCCCATGCACAGCGGATTGCTTTGTGGTATTGTTTGATACTGCCCCCTTTTGCCAAACAGCAAGTTAACAGCCTAGACTTCACCCCAAAACTTTGCATGCCATGTATTTTTTTCAGGAAAACATATTCATGAAGATGGCCTTATTCAACCCTAGCATACCTGCTTACACAGTTATTAGTCCTGACTAAAATAGAAATTCATTGTTCAAGCCATGTTTAATATCACAGAAGGACACTGCTCTCCAGGAACATTTCCTCTAACAAGGACCCACCAAGTCTCAGCCCAAGCCCTGCAGGACTATTGCAACTGACTACAAAGTAAGAAACAAAAACTGTAAGGTGCGGATGTATGCTCCCCCAAGTCAGCTGTCTGCCTGGGCAGTCACACTGGACAACCAAAGCCATCTTATTTGGGCTCTTGTTTCATCTTACTGCAAAGCAACTAAAATCCCACAGCACCACTTGTACTGAGTTTCTATCAGGCTGCACATTTTCCTGCTGAACCCATCCCCAAGCCATCTTTTCAAGTCTATATGAACTGACCAGGTCCACCCTGTTAAAAGTCATCCCCTACACAGGCCCTCATCTCCTACATCTCTCAGTTCAAGCCTTTTCTCTTCTCTGGTTGTGCTTTTTCACTTGCTGGAGTTTGCACATTTTCTCCTCCCCAGTTGCCTCAGCTATTTGCGGGAAGGGAGGGAGGTCACGGAGGGCAGTCACTGCCAATTCTATCAGCCTAATGGGCTGGGGCATGAACAAAGCAAATATCTATATTTTGAATGGCAGGATCTCTCTCTCCACCATGACTTCAGGATTAACATGTCCCTGACAGAGGAGGACAAAACCTTAACCTCTCTGAGGAAAGCAAGCAAGAAAGAGGAAAAAAAGGAGAAAGTGCCTCCACTTCACTGAAAATGCAAGAGGTGTAACATAAAATGAGAGATCCCCTACTATAGCCTGCCTAGTGCAGAGTCTGTATGTCATCCAATCCAAACAGAACAAAAAAGTTTTAGTCCAAAAGGGATAAAAAAATTTAAAAGATATTAATGATTCAAATGCTTGTTTCAACATGAAATCTCTGTTAAAAAATATTTGGTTAATTATCACCAGGATTTTTCTTTTTCCCATTGCTTTCTTCTCTGCAGTTTATGACCAGTTTTCTCCCTTGGGTGCTTACAAATCACACATATAACCAAGAGAGCACTTTTCTGTATGAGTAGCTCGTTCCAACTACTCTCACTCCTCCCCATTGACTTCACTCACCCAGGATCTCACTGATCTCAAACAGCAGTCAGAATCAAAGCTCATTATAACTCTTAGCTTAGCTGGTTTCTATTTTGTTTGCAGTGCAGTCGGCTTGGGGTCTCAACCTACCAATGAACACATCCAGAGGCAAAGAGAGCAAACCTCTTGGTGCT
>JANRGW010007047.1:0-14752 GCA_024733675.1 Psilopsiagon aymara | reverse complement strand
GGGGGGGCAGGAAGTGGGGGGAGTGAGGGAGAGACTTCGTGGTTTAAGCCTAGTCAGCCATTCAGTCTCTCTCTCACTCCCCTTCCCCCCTCCTTCCTCCACATACCTCTGGGAGCGGAGGCATCTTTAGAAATGCAAGAAATTAACCACTACTCGGGGGAGAGGAAATTGAGCGCAGAACAAGAATCAAACTTCACGTCTTCGGTGGACAATGGGGAAACCAAAAAAAGGGATTGTGTAAACCCAGGATGCTCTTTTAGGGGACGAAGGAAAACATGCTGTTTCATTCAGTATATTTATAGCAATGCACAACTTATATGCAGTCTCTCACTCCCCTCCTTCCTCCCCCAGCTCGCAGAGGGATGGGGAGGAGAATCGAAAGAATATAACCTCCACGGGTTGAGATAAGAACAGTTCAGTAACTGAGGTATAACACAAACCACTGCTGCTGCCACCAATAATAGCAATGATAAGGGAAATAACAAGGAAAGAGAATACAACCGCTCACCACCCGCTGACTGATACCCAACCTGACTGAGCAGTGATCTAATCCTTCCAGGTAACTGCCCCCAGTTTATATAGTGGACATGATGTGCTGTGGTATGGAATACCTCTTTGGTCAGTTTGGGTCAGGTGTCCTGTCTCTGCTTCCTCCCGGCTTCCCCTCCTCCCTGGCAGAGCACGAGACTCAGAAAGTCCTTGGGCAGAGTAAACATTCGTGAGCAGCAACTAAAAACATTGGTGTTATCAGTGCTGTTCTCAGGCTGAAAGGCAAAACCATAGCGCTGCACCAGCTACTAAGGAGAAAAATGACTGCTACTGCTGAACTCAGGACAAGGGGTCTTTTGGAATTCATACAAGTGAAGAATTTCATCAGTCTCTAAAAGGATGTTCAGAAGATTACTTTTTTCAGCAATAACTCTTATCATAAAGAACAAGAATAGCCAAAAAGCAGAACCACATGTGCTGTCTATATTGCTTTACCTATTATATGCGTTACCAGGAGTGGATTTGATGAATGCTATCAGTAAACAGCACCAATGACAAACAACCCTTTGAGGAACTTGAGGAGTTAAGAGTAATTTTTATCAAGGGATATAAAATGTGCTGCACCTTCCAAGTTTTGTTTTCGTTTTTTCAATTTTTTTAAAGTAGTTTAGGAACTTTCCTTTTCTGACGTCAGTAGTTTCAGTTAATCTGGTCTGTCCCTTTATCAGCGGGGACATTCTGTGAGAAGAGGATACTTGTCATTATCAAAACCTGTTGTATCACACTGGCCAGTAATATCCCACAATAGCCTCTGCAGAGTGCTCCAGAAACAAAGCTTTCAGAAACCAAGCTTCTGTACATCTCAGTAGGCCAGTATCTGGTAGCCCAACTTCTTAACTTCCCTGATTTGAGCCTGGTAGCTGCAGTATATAAGAAGCCAGAGCTACCCAGGTTATTTACAGGATTTGTGTGTGAGGGGGGTGAGAAGAGGAAAGAGGAAATGAAAAAACTCCCATAAATAATAAAAACCCAGAAAAGCCCCACAAAGCATCCAGAAAAGTCCTCAAGGAAACAGCAAAAATTTGAACAGTTAACAAGCACTAATTGTTCAATTACAGGAGAGGAGTGTTGGACAACATACAGACGCCTTCCTTCTGTGTATGAAAAGCTGACATGCAAAAAATTGTGTTCTGTAAGGGATGTACTGTTTCTTCACCTCTTCTGCATCAGGTCACACATTACTCACATCACTGACTAAAGCACGAGGGCTGCCATCAGATTTGTTAAGCCTCCAACCCTCACTGTAGGACCTTGCCTTTGCCCCTGGGTTTCACCAGAGCCACAGGGACTCCCTAGCCCTTCTGCAGAGCTGTCTTTAGAGTCCTGGGCTTAGGATGGATGTGACATGTGCCAGGTTTGGGACTTTCTGACTGCTGAACATGTGTTTAGAAGATGGACCACAAGAGCAATTCCAATGCTTTGATTTGGAGAACCAGGTCCAGGCCAGATCCCAGAGGTGTCTCACAGATGCCCCACAGTGCCCTTGCCCTTGGGAAAACGCAGCATCCTGATGTCCCTGTATAACTATAAATTGTTGACTTAGTGCCCCGAGACCACTGGGAAGCCAAGACAGTTTTTTCATACAGCCACTGTCTTAGAGCTGTGGAGTGGCTGGAAAAACACAAGAGGTCCTGATCCACAACAGTTTTGGGGCAGGGGAATACGTGTCTCAGCTTTGGATTCATTGCAGCTGCTCTATACTGAGATTCTGCTGTGCATTCATATATGTGGTTTGGACCTTTATGAGATCACTTCCATGACTCAAGTACCTTGTTAACTGTGCCAACGTGTGAAGTTCCATGTGCTCTCCCTCATGTGACCAGCAGTCGCGGTATAGAAATGTATATATGGAATTATGTTATATGCATTCCAAATACCTACAGCCTTCTTAGCCATATGAAGTTAAAGAAGCAGCAGGAGTGTGCTGCTGTCCAAAGAAATTGTCTTCAAGTGAGGTAGTGATAGAAGGAAGAGCACCATGGTATTTCTAGTTCAGGACACCAGTCATCAGGAACAGCCTGAAGTCAGAAAGAAGCCCTGGAAGAGGGCTTTCACACAAGGCCAGGGCAGGAGAAAGGCAAGGCTTCCTGCTGAGTTAATCTTGATGCTCAAGCCCTGTCTAACCTTCAAGCTAGGTGATGAATAAGTCTTGAAGAAAGATAGCTTCCTCTGCACAGCCTCAATGCAGTGGTTGAAATAAAACCATACTTGCAGCAGTCAGCTAATGTTTGCATGTGCAAGGCTGGAGGATGCCAGGTCTGCTCTCTTGACATGAGCATTAGGGTTTCTGATACACAATGACTTCCATATCTGTGTAGGTACATGTGAAAACTTTCTCTTAGAGGGGGCATTCTAAGATTGCCTTTGGACCCACAATTAAACAGACATGCTTTTTAGTGGAAATAAGTAGCATCATTTGCTATATTAGCTTCTCCTATTAAGTTTATAGACACACAGAGGACAAAATAAAATCTGCTACTGAATAGTATGGAAAGAAACATATTTGAGCACAAAAGTGAGTTTTGAACTCATTGGTCTCTTAATTAAAAGGATCTGTTCTGTATCTGCATACTTTTGGGAGCAGTAGGTAAATGGTGTAAACTAGTATAGCAAAGAAACATTTGACTTGGGTTTGTGTGCAGCAAAAGATGCACATTTAACAAAGACAAACATTATTTTTACCGTTTGCTATAAAAAGGCCAAGCCTCAGTAGTAATTGAAAGTCTAACTGAACAATTAATGAAACTTCACTGATGGATATGTCTGCTTTTAAATAACACCCCATATTGCAAGTGATGAACAACATGAATAGCAGGCACCACACCTTTCAATAACCACTTTGGAAAAGTGAAACACTTTGCAAAAGAAAACCAGCACAATTACATCAGTGAAAATTTGCACATCCCTTGTGGATGCTAATCAACAAGCCCTGACACAGTGCCCAAAGGTAGAAGTTGCCATCTGCTCCCAACATAGCTTCAGCAGGAGTTTCATTGGAAAGGTACTCAAAAGCAATATTTCCCATGCAAGGGGTGAGGAGTTCTGAAAGTAAACACAAAGGAGTTGTGCTGAAGGTTGGACAAACCTTCTGTTAGACAAGCAGGAAAAAAGTCCCAAACCAACAGGGGAGGTGGGAGTAAACAAAATGCTGCTGAATTAACATACTGCGATGTAAATTGCTTTTCTACATCAGCTATCCTTGACTACACAAAAACGTATCAGTGTTTCCCAGCCACTGGCAATCAGAGTCAATTTATTCAAATACTAACCTATAAATGGAAATGGAAAATTAAATCCCTTAAGAATGTAAATAACGAGGGTGCTGCATCCTGAAACGTAAGAAATATTAAGCAACAACTACCATTTCCTGGAAAAATATAATAATGGAAATTCTTCCACGGAAAATATAATAATGGAAACAAGCATGAAATTATTGCTTTTAGAATTCCTTAAAGTGTAACCAGTGGGTGAGATACTATATCTTGGACATATTTTTAAGTGAAATAGTCGTGGCCATGATGCCTTGAAGAGCTACGAAAGTAATGAATGTTAAATAATAGTCAGAATCTTTAGAAACAAGTACATCTGTCATTAATTAATAGCCCTTGGCACTTGTGAAAAAAGAAATGAGAAGAAGGCTAAGACATAAAACAAGAAGAGAGAGAACAAGATGCCAACAAAAAAATGATGAAAACCATATGTCCAGCTGGAGATTTTTACAATCTTCACATGACAAACAGGCGTTTTATTGGGTGATCCAACACAACAACAGTGCTGTCAACTACAAAAGTAAAAGGACAATAGGTCCTTGTATTGGTTTTGAATGAATGGTTAAATGACTCTTCCTCAGAGGCCTTTTTCTTCTGGAAATTTCTAGAGGCATCAAAGTCAGGGCATGCATCCAGCTCAGTGAAGGCACACTTTCAAGACAGCATGAGAAGAGACTCAATTCTGACTCCTAGCATGCATCAGGGACACCCATTTTGCCAAAGAAACTGGATGCTCTTATGCTAGCTTGCATTGGGTTTGTGTGACAAGGTTTTGATAGTGAGGGAACTGTGCTGGGGGAGCTTCTGTGAGAGGCTGCTAGAAGCTTCTCTGTGTCTGACAAAGCCAGTGTCCACCAGCTCCAAGACAAATCAGCTGCTAGCCAAGGCTGAGCCCATCAGTGATGGTGGTAGTGCCTCTGGGATAACATAGTTAAGAAGAGGGGAAAACCCTGTGCATTTTGCAGCCAGAGAGCAGAGTAAGAATATGTGAGAGGAACAGCTCTGCAGGCCCCAGTGCAGAAGGAGAGAGGTGTTGCAGGCCCCAGAGCAGAGATTCCCCTGCAGCCAGTGGTACCGACAGCCTTGAGATAGGCTGTGCCCGTGCAGCCCTTGGAGGTCCATGGTGGAGCCGATCTCCCTCCACCTGCAGCCCATGGAGGACTCAATGGAGGCTTTGACGCTGTGTGAATTCTACGTTGGAGCAGGGTTCTGACAGGACCTGTGGCCCCATGGAGAGAGGAGCCCACACGGCTGGTTTGCTGCGTGACTGGTGAGCCTGCAGGAGTCCCATGCTGGAGCAGCCTGTTCCTGAAAGACTGACTGCACGCCATAGAGGGGACCCATGCTGGAGCAGTCTGTTACTGACCCCTGTGAAGAGGATATCTCATCAAGAATCATCTGTGATACTATCATGATAGGTAGCTAAGTGAATATTCTTGGAGACAGCCAGGTCTGCTACTTTGATATCCCTGAAATGTATGTATGTGCATATATATATATATATCTCCAGGATCTTTCATAAACAACAGAACTGATGAAATGTGGTTTATTACACCTTTAGTTTTAAGGTCTCTGGTGTTAATGAAGTGTAAAATTTTGAGGGTTTTTTTCAGAAGTGTATGTCCCTCCATGTCGATTCTCTAAAGACTCATAAGAACACACAGTTGTTCTTCCAATGGGTTCCTGAGACACTGCCCTCACTCATCCCAGCCATTTATTTTCACAGTTTTCAGACTCACTTGCCTGTTGTATTTGGTTGACATGGACAGTGTAATCACCTCATTTTCCTGGTTGTTTCTGTTTGGTTTTAAATCTCCACCTTTGTTGGTGTCCTTATTCATATAAAAAATGATAATAATAATATATACAGAGTGCTTTTGTGCAGAGAAGTTTTAAATTCAGTGTATAGTAACATTCTCTCTGGGGCAAAGAGGCAAGAAGGCAAGTCAGGGATGTAAAAACATCGATTACAAGGAATGTATTTTTCCTGTTTGAAGCTGGAAAAATAAAGAAGGAATTGCTCATACAATTTTTATTGCAGAAGGGTATTTTACTTTTAGGTTTTATTGCTTCAGAAAGCCTAGCAGAACAAACATGAGATCCTCTGGAATGAAAGTCTTTGTACTGAGCACTCTGTATGGGCATATTTATTCCATTTTATATTTCTGTTGAATAGCTGTTCCATATAAACAGAAAATTTCTGTATGACTCCTTCCAGCCTCCTCCCCAAAAGACATTTGAGTAAAATCCAGGGCAGTAACTTAATCACTAAGCTGTTTATGCTGAAATACATATTTAATTCTAATGTTGCTTCAGGAGTGGCTGCTTGTTAATCATATCTTTTATTTTTTGGTTGTGGAATTTGATTTGCTACTCTCTGTAATACCTGTATGGTATTGCAAATAAATATCTCATTGTGAATATTAAGGAGTAATTAGAAGACCAGAATGCTCGACTCAATCGGGGTGAGCACAATGACTACTCGCATGTGCTGTCTTGCCTCGTTATTATGGGAGGAAAAATATTTTCATTGCAGCTTTTGAAACCTCTCTTCCAGTTTTAAAATTTCATAGCAAATTGTTTATGCTGCATTTTGTTGGAAAAAAAATGTAGAATTTATATATATATATATTTTATGGAAGACATTTACACATCTTAATGTAGAAACAGAGCACATGAAACTGGCATATCAGCAGTATCCTCTAATTATCCAGATTTTTGTGAAAGGAGTACTGCTCCTGGAAAAGGTTAGCATACATCTACTAGGGCCTGCTCTCTGAACTGCATACAGCTATCGTTTTGTGAAAGCTACATCCACAGAAAGACCGCATCCCAAATGCCCACATTCCATAGGCCATTAAACATATTAACACATCTAAGCTGGAAAATTTACTACAAAAGTTTCAAATTCACAAAAACAACGTTTCGCAGAAAGGGAGCAAAAGATGTTTTGGGTGTTGCAATGACCCTCAGTCCTTTTAACACCATGGAATTCTTCTAGAAGAAGATGTTCATCCAGATGATGTCAACAGTATCTCCCGTAATATCCTCATGAACAGTGTTGTGCAATTTGGTGTAATACTTATATAAAATTTGCTTAGCACAACTTGCTTAGCATTAGTAGCTGGATGTGCTGCGGCCTTAGGCAGCAAGCTGTTAACTTCCACACAGATATGGTGAACTTTCACTTAGTTAAGTAAAAGAAGGCCCAAGAGTCAGTTTGAGTTGGAAGATGAGGAAGCAAGGAAGGCCGCTACAGCCATCAGCTGATGAAGCAGCCTTGGAGATAAAAACCAGCCCATCTGGAGATAATGAAGGGACCTAATGAAGCACAGAAGGACCCCGGGCCTCAATATTACTACTGGTCAGAACTGTCACATGAGGGATGGGAATGTAGATTGTAGGGGTGTAATTGCCAATGGATTTATTTGTTTGGATCCAGCTCTAGCTTCTCCCCATGTTGGAGAAGTAAACCACTTATTTACTCAGCAGATTCATGACTTACCTGCATCAAGCAGGAACCAAAGGCCAAGCTCTGTTGACCGTGACAGAACTCCTGTGAGGTGGTGTAATTTCCTCAGCAGGTAGACTAAGATAGTGGACAATGAAGTAAATTAAAAGCTGATGAAGCACTAAGCTCAATGTGTTTTGGTCAGTGACACAAAGTCCACCGGGAGCTCAGTCACTAGTGGCGTACAACAGGGGTTTAATTTCTGAGGCTCTGTTAATTAGCCTTTCAGGGAAGATCTTTGCAAGCTGCAATTCCTCCTGAGTGGCAAACCTCCTCCAAACTGCAGTTTTCTCCTGAAAGGGGAGTTAGTTGCTCTTCTTCCTTACAAAATATACTTAATGCCTTTCTGTTCCTCAGCAGGACAGCCACCAAATACTAGATCACCCAGCTTAAACTATTTTCCTCTTTTCTTCAGTCACTGCTCTTGCTGATGCATTTATGATAGATGAGGGTGACTACTCACCAAAATTACATTTACACCTGACACATTTTCTGAAACTTTCGTAACTATGTGACTACCTCAGCCTTGTGACCCAATCAATTCTGGAAACACTTCCACCATATCATAAAATGAAGTCAGATAAATATGGAACTAGATGATATTAAGGTCCTTTCCAACTCTAACTATTCTATGTTTCTATGATTTCATGGTCCTGCATGAAAGAAAGAGCTGAATTTGTGTGAGTGCAGAGCACCTTAAGGGAAACACAGAACAGTTGCAATGACTGTGGTGAGCTCTACAATTGAAAATTCTCATCACTGGGTTGTTATTTAGTGACATGTCACTAGAATTTTTTTTTGTCACTTCAGTTGAATTCCCTGATGCATTGTATGGCAGTGCAGATACTCAGCTGGTTCTATGGCTATACCTCCACTGATTCAGTCTAAGTGTCCAGATTCACTGTAGCTGAGGATCTAGCCTATAGCTTTTGAACTGTCATTATAACTTCTTAAAATTAATGTATGCTGTGTTTGGAAGAAGGGGCAGGAAGGAAATGCTGAAAATATTTACAGTGAATTTTAATATTTTCAGGCACTCAAAATGAGGGAATGACTTGAAAACACAGTAATTAGGATCTTCATTTATCTCTGAAGTGTTCTTTCCCTTGTTTCAGTCTCACTTAATTCTTTCCCAGATTGCATTTATTGTTGTTTGCATGTAAAATCCTTGCAGTTTTTAGGCTGTAAAGAAGGAAGAACTAAGTGTAGAAATCTGATAATTGCTTCTTTTCTTTTGAATGGCATTTCAGCCAATGAAGTACTGATTTGTCTGCTGGATGGGGGATCAGATGAGGGCATGTTAAAGAACAGCATACAACAGAGTATGAAGAGAGCACTCTCTCCCGCAGAAACTGAAACAGTAGGCGCAATAGCTAGCAAACTCTGGGAGTCACAACTGTGTGAGATGTGAAGAAATTTGGCTGACTGAGAACAATGTGTGGATGACTCCTGATCTTTAACTTACTGCCTCAGGAACCAACAGGAATTCCACCAGTTCTTCTGAGAGTCTCTGCAGAACAGTCATTCCTCTGGACCCTTCCCCTTTATTCCATTCTAAAGGCGTTGAAAGGCATTCAAGCATTTCTGCCTTGGAAGTTCTAAGGTGCTTCAGGGCAGGTTTTCTTGAGGGTGGTCCCTACTCTGTATGCATATGGTCTGCTTGATGGAAGGGTTGTGCCAGATATCGGTTAGCTTACCTAGAATAATTCTAATCAGCCTCCAAGGTGTGTGGAAATGTTATAGAAATGTCACAACTTTTCACATTCCTGACAGGAATGATGAAACTTAAAGGGACCTAAAACATTTCCAAGACGCTTGCTTGTTGCCATCTTTGATCTGCATAACCAAACCCAAACAGATGAGTGAAAATAGTGAGCAGAGACAGCACTATAGCTTATTTTCACCTATACTTACTAATGTCTTTCATTGTGTCATCTCTGCTGTGTTATATGAGTGAGAAAGTTGTGGGTAAGGGAAAAAAGTCTGGCTACAGAGAAGTATAGAATAACATCTGCCCATGTGTGGATCCTTCCTTAAAGAAACAGTGAAAACATCTTCTTGGTTATAAATGGAAAATGGAGGGAAAGAAAAAAAAAAAAAGAGAAGAATTATTTTTATTTCTCTTTCCCTTACTCTATAATTGTATCAAAAAGTTGAAGATGTTCAAGGAAATGCAAATAAGAAACATCAGAGGTCAGATATAGTAGAATCATGGAATGGTCAGGGTTGGAAAGGTCCTGAAGATCATCTAGTTCCAACCCCCATGCCACATGCAGAGATGCCTCACACTAGACCGTATTGCCCAAGGCTCTGTCCAACCTGGCCTTGAACACTGGCAGGGATGGAGCATTTGTCACTTCCTTGGGCAAAAGAAGTGTTAAATGGGTGTATAGTACTTAGTCAATTAATTTGTTTTGAAGTCAGTGTGCATTAGCTATTTTATGTTTGGGAACCTGAACTCCAGCTCTGGTTTTCCTGCCATACCACTTCCTACTTTTCGCACTAGAAGACTTCTCAGCACCAGACCGGTGGTGAGGATGGAAATGCTTCACAAATGCTCTCCTGACCTGAAAGCAAAGACCCTGGGTCCTCTCTGGTTCACCACATGGCTTCTCCTATACAGATACCTATAGCCCTGCTCTCCAGCCTCAACCTACTGTGCCTTGAAACTGAACTGTGACACTGAAACCAAAGGTCCAGCTAGTGCACTGTCCTGTTTCTGACAGTGCTGCGCAGTAAATGCTTTAGAAATAAGTCTTAGATCTGAGCAAAGTCAGAAATAACACAATGCCAAAATTTTGCAGCCCAAAGCAGGAGGTATTTTAGGGGCTTCCTCAGTAGAAGGTTAAAACTGGAGTATGCCAGTTAAATTATTCCTTAGAGGTCTATTCTCTATGGATGTGTGTAGTTTCCCTTTTAATAAAACTGGCCTTCCAATGTCCTCTGGCAATGCATTCCACAATTTATGCTTTTTGTAAAGGAGCATTTCCTTCTGTTTGCTTTCACCCTTGGGCCTGCTAGTTTCGTTGGGGGCTCCTTACTTCTATGTGAAATAGCAAATAATGAATTCTGAACTACCTTCTTTTTTTGCCACTATTAGACAGGTATTTGTCCTGTAGCACCTCCTCCTCCTTTCCCATTATCTCTTTTCCAGGATGAAAAACCTATTCCATATAGTTTCTAGACGTATGTCCTGTGTTTTAAGTCTTTCTGTCATGACAATTGGAAGATCATCATATGATGGCCAGATATCACAGGCATTCCTTCTCATGGTACAAATGCAGGCTTTTCCTGTAAAACACAATCTCAGAGACCATCTGGAGGATGTTGTACAGAATGGCTAAAGGAGGAAAGATAAACAATATTCCAAATGGGCTCAGTGACAGTGGAGGTCAGGTACAGCTTTTGGGACATCCTTCTTGCCACATGTCAAACCCTCCAAGCATCTTGCTCTGACCTCTCTCCATGTAGCCAGGAACTTATGCTCACCTTTTCACTATACTGGCACATTCCCCTTCTCTGCTGTAGCCTACACATCCTCCCCTTCTTGCTGGTAATAGCATGAGCATGGTGGGAGAGACATAGGCATAAGTGCAAGCATTACTGCACGACAGTAGTGACACAAGTTGCACATATTGTGAGCATGCTGCGGTCGAGGACATCCAAAAGCTACTTGAAAGAAGAACCTCTTTTTGTTCTCTGACAGCTGATGTCCATATATTTTATTCTCTCTCCCCAGCCTCCCCAGGCCCTCTAACTTTGCCCTGCTTTGTCTACAGAAATTTCTCCTTCATGCCTTTTTCGATGGTGACTTGGGAGCATTAATCCAGTCACATTTCTGTTCTGGCGTCAAAACTACTGAGTTAGATTGTAGCTCTTTCTGATGGGTAATCCTATCAGTAATTGCTGTTTAAGTTTTCTCAAAAGGAAAGACAGTGTCACCTCTGGCTCTGCATACCTCCCCCCCCCCCCAACTGGGGACCTTACATGTGCACCACAAGCTGCTCTTTAAAAAGGTAAGAATAGCATTAGCAGTGCAAGCTTTCTCACAGGAATTCTGTATATATCACATTCGTGAGGCTTCCATAGGGTCTGGGCAAAATACACTTTTGGTCTGGACCAAGACAGGTGCCATTGGAGCAGTGCTGCCTTATAGCCTAGCAGGATTTTTAAGACAAGTCATCTTTCAGTGCTGTATAAATAAAAACCAGCGAATTCTGGTATTTAAGTGGCCTACACAATTCTTTGAATGATGTCCACCCAGTATTATTAAATGTGCCTTCTCTTTATGGACACAGATGCTAATGTTTATGTTAGCTGGTCTAAATTTTCCACTACCATTAATCAGGAAGTGAGCACTAAGCTGAATTTGGGAGCAGTTCCAAATTCAGCCAAGGCAGTTTATTTTCCAAAGAAAACACTGTTGACAATAGAGTTGGAGTCTGGAGACTGGATCTTCTAAATGCACAAATTCAAAAGTTGCTCCCTAAAATACAGAGCAAGTACACTAACTGGCCCCTACATACCGTCCTAACACAGTCTGCGTATTTGTGTATATTAGACTGTACTTTTTCTGGTGCTGGCTTGAGGTGAGGGATTTCAGCAGTTCACAAGGTTTAATGTTGCATGGCACAGTCTGATTTTTTTGCAGGTTTATATTGGCCAATATTTATTGAATTTTATTGAAGAACTGTATTTTGTTTACATTCTGGCTGGGATTTTGAGATCCCTTTGCCAGACACCCACAAATACCTTACTACTTCTAAAAGTACAGGTTGTACAAAAAGAAGCAATATGCAGCCTGTCAAAACCACCTTAAAGGGAACAGGCCATCACTGAAATTCAAAAAGGTCCAAGGAGCTACACGATCTTGCAATTTTGGCAGCTCTGAGTGGCTTTGCAGTATCTTCTCAACCTTAGTATTTCAGCACAGCCTGTAGAAGAAAAGCACCCGGAGCACACAACAGCAAAGAAAGAGAAGGAAGTACCAGGCTATAGCTGGGGTGAGATGCCTCCTTGCCACAGCAGCAGTGCTTGCTCAATACCCAACTCCCAAAGAATATCAAAAAGCCCATCCTTCCTTGGAATTTCTCAAGAAGCAAATCACAGCAAAATAGCAATAGGAGAAAACCCCCTGAAAACGTTTTCTTCTTTCTTAAAATAGCTCTCCCCATGTGCCCACTTCTCTGTCCTCCTCACCATTTTTGGCAGGGAACTAACTATAGCAAGTAGTTAAAGAGGGACTTTCATCCTGGGACAAACATGCAGAAATGAAAACATTTTACATTTTTCTTTGCCAGTACATACGTTTCTGAGTAAATATTATTAAAGATACTTGCATGAGCAACAAAGCATCTTCTCTTGGAAGCCAAATGACTTTTTTCTGGTTTTATGCTGCAGCTAACGGGGTCGTGTCTGATCACATTTATACCGATGGAGTAATTATTCCCTGATCAAATTACAAAGCAAGGCTTCATTTTACAATTATCTGTGAAAGGTGGGAAGAAATTGAAATTGTATAAATCAGAAAGAGCATTTGTCAAATGTCACTACAACATGCTGCGTGGAGAGGAAAATTGGCTTACAATTATTTTTTTTTAAGACTTGGCCTTGACATTTTCATTTTTAAATTTAATTCAGTTTTCATTTTGAAATCATAAAAACTTGACACAAAAAAATACAGTTATATAAGACTTTTTGAAGCAACTTATATGGCAGAAATCCTTTCCAGGAAGAATTTTGCCTGGAAAAGGCAATTAGGGCCAGACCTGGTCAGACTGATGCCAAACCCCTTCAAGAATCATTAGTCTCCTCGAAGGATTTCCTTTATTTTCATAATGTTACAGCACATCTCAATCTTCTACTTCAAAATACTGCTTTTTTTTTTGTGTGATGGGAAATTGTCCTTATACAACAGCATCATCAGCCCTAATTTTGTAAATATCCATCTGCATAATCAAGATTTATGTTTACAAAAATATTTATACTTTCTCCTCTCTGTTAGGAGAGGAAAATTATATTTTATAATTAGGCAGCAGCAACAAACAAGATGTGTAATTGCGTTATTAGCATGTGTGAATTCAGAATAGGAAGCCCTGTGAAAATTTTCTTGGGGAATAAAAATATCCTGGGTTTGCACAGTAGGTGACTGTTAACTTGCCAGCTCTTGCCAGTCTCAAAATCCCAAGACTTGCCATATAAGTTCACTATGGGTCAGATTATTCCTCAGCAGTGGGCACTTAAGCATTAGTAAAGTTTCACTAAAGCCTCAGACAGTGAAACATCAGTGATCCTTCAGCCCTTTCCATGTAAACTCCCCGTGCATGAACCTCTCGTAAAGACATATTTGCAAAAAAGCAAAGGAAGACATAAAGGAAGAAAAATTAAAATCTAATGAAAACAGCATTTTTATTTAAATGGACTTTTTAATTTATGTATCTGTACATATATATTTGTGCATGTGTTTATCCACAACAGGCAGAATCTTACCTTCACTAATTTCCACAATTAATTTTACCAAAGATGCAAATTAATTAACGCAAAATATCTTCCGAAATGTTCCTTTATATCTGAATTAAATTTTATATCCTTTAATACAGCACCTAAGATTAGACAAATGGTTTTACTTAATTCTCATAATTTACTGCTGCACACTAAAAGCAGGTCCTCTACATTAAAATTCATGGATGCAGATTCTTACACAATAATTACACTGAGGATCTGTCCTTTGGATGTTGCTACCTTGAATAAGCAAACTCAAGTTTGTTTAAGCTCTAGCTTAACCAAGTGAATTTCAGAACATAGTCTGGAACCTGCATAAAAGTGGGTGCTGGGTAAGCAATGTGTACGTTTACACTATGTGGCAATATGCATTACTTCAGTTCGAAAGTCTTTTTGTTTTTCATTAAAGTTTAACAGTTTCATAACTTTGGACACAAATATTCATTAATTCCTGTCTTTTCTGTCTTTAGGAGAGATGCCTTCAAAGTCATCTTCTTAGTAATGTGTCAATAATTAATAAAATCTGTTTCAACATCTTTGTCGGTGACATGGACAGTGGGATTGAGTGCGCCCTCAGCAAGTTTGCCAATGGCACCAAGCTGGGGTGTTCAGTTGATACTCTGGAGGGAAGGAACGCCATCCAGAGGGACCTTGACACGCTTCTGAGGTGGGCTGATGCCAACCTGATGAAGGTTAACCATGACAAGTGCAAGGTCCTACACCTGGGTCTGAGCAATCCCAGGCACAGCTACAGGTTGGGCAAAGAAGAGATTGAGAGCAGCCCTGCAGAGAAGGACTTGGGGGTGTTGGTTGATGAGGAACTTAATATGAGCCAGCAGTGTGTGCTCACAGCCCAGAAAGCCAACCGTATCCTGAGCTGCATCAAAAGGAGTGTGACCAGCAGGTCGAGGGAGGTGATCCT
>JANRGW010007045.1:0-17960 GCA_024733675.1 Psilopsiagon aymara | reverse complement strand
TGTATTCTCTTCCCTTGTTATTTCCCTTATCATTATTATTATTGGTGGTAGCAGCAGTGGTTTGTGTTATACCTTAGATACTGGACTGTTCTTATCTTAACCCATGAGAGTTACATTATTTCAGTTCTCCTCCCCATCCCTCTGGGAGCTGGGGGAGGAAGGGGGGAGAGTGAGTGAGTGGCTGCATGGTTGTGAGTTATGGCTGGGCTTAAACCACGACAGAGGTTTGCGCATAGTGTCTAAGTAAAATGAGCTGACTGCCTGAGAAGCAATGTGTTTGATGGAGTGCTGCATATGGCAATAAAGTTAGCATGACAGGGGGAGGTGGGCACATAATGGATATCTTTTAAGTTGCCTTATGTAGTCTGCTTGATCAAAGAGTTTGGGAGGACTGAGAAACACAGCAACAGCTGAATTTAGAAGATTTGAGGAAATGAACCTGAATTAGGAAATCTGGATAAAATTCAACTTCAGCTTGGGCTGCTCTCAGAATTATCATGGTATTTATGAGTTACTGAGAATTTGTCCTACCTTAGTCTTTTCCTGGGCCTGAGATATACTTTGAAGTCTCTTCATCCTCCAAGGTATGCCAATGGGGATGGTGTAAGTTAAGTTACTGAGAGCCTGGTTTGCAAAACTTCTAGTATCTATCAGAACAGAAGAAGATTCCCTTTGTGAAATATTGGAACTCATTTGTATTTGGTAACATGGAGGAGTCACCGTTTAAAATTGTATTGTTTAACAAGATTGCATCACTTTTTGGTTCTGTCTGACTTTGTTGAAATTCTCTAGCAGAGGAGGTTGAAATGCATGAGCAGAGTGTTCAAAGTCATACTGCAAAATTGTAACAAATGTCTATCAGGTATTCATTACATCAGTACTCTGTGCTAACGTCACAAAAATGTCCTATTTCCATCGCAAGGTTTTCCATCATCTAAATGAGCTGTACTGCTCTCCTTGTGCCTGTGGTGTGGAAAAACAGGACTACTCCTGTTTTAAAATCCTGTTTCCATCAGATGTTTTTTATAGTACAGCTTTATTTAAGGAGGTCAGATGCCTTTGTGTCCCTGCTTCTGTAGCAAGGTGACCTCTGTTAGCGAGAGTGAAACTCCTTATCCGAGCAGGCTGGACCTTCACAGCAGACACATGGCATACGGGAAAGTGCTCACAGATCTTCCTAATATTGGTAATGGTTAGTGGCATCTTTAAAACAGCGCCAGTATAATTAAAGCATGTAGTTAGGTTTCTCATTTAGTGTCTATTAGATGAGAAGGAGTTGAGGCAGTGTATTGATTTAAATGTATTGATCTGAGAGGTCACTGTGTCACTCGCCTCCCGTGTCGGCAGGAAGGGGGGCTGTGGGTTTTCGCTGTGGGTTCAGAAGCTTCTCCCTGCCTTTTCAGTGCCTGTGTGACCTGCACTTGAATAGAGGCCCTTTTACGCTTGGTAATACTTTCTGAGTTTGCAAACTAAAGGACTAGGAACATACATTTAAAGAAAGGAAAAAAAAAAAAAGTTTTCTTTCATGTTTTCATGAACCTTCTTGATACCATTAATTGCACATGGCTCTAATTGTTTTGTGTTCGTTTTTTGCAGAGTCATCTGGTGCATTGTTTTGTCTGAAATAAAACCAGTACTATAATGCATAATATGTGGTGATTATCAGGATACAAGGAAATACATCAGCATTTCCCATTCTGTAAAATGGAAATTGTCACGTTGTTGTCCATGGGAAGTTGTCTAAATGAGGCTTGTCTGTGTCTTGAGGCTGCATCTTGGCAGCTGAAATGAAGTGGCATACTGTGCTGACAGTGCCTAACATTGTATCTCTAGAAACTGGCAGAAAGATGCTCTCTATGGAGGGGCCCCAAGCTCTGCAATTGAGTTTCTTAGCGTGATCCAGCAGAGCCTGAAACCATTGACCTTCAGGCCATATATGATTTACTGATAGGGGTAGCTATTTTTGGTGACATTTGGCGGCAGCTTTCTCCCAGTGATGGACCTTTGGCTCTGGAAGATGCTTCCTGCCTGATCCAAATTGCCCAAGTCTATATTGATCTTCAAAGCACTCTGCAATGCACATCTATTTTCAGAGCTACTGTGCAGTTGGGCCACTGAGAGAAGTAAGATGTAGGAGAGAGAGGGGAATTTGATGGTCAGAACAATTTAATTTTGTCCTTATGATATACTGCGGAAGTGCGTTCAACCCTTAAAAAAAAAAGGGTCTTGGTTTATCTATAAATCTCACAGTAATAAAAAAATAAACACTATCTCAGGTTTGTCTTAAAATCTGCTTTTATTATGAATTGAGTAGCCTGAAGAATGCATGCTAAATAATTCATAATAAAGTACAGTGGAGTGAGTTTCTTTCCCAATATACAGAGGATGATGACACTGGTAAAGATAAAAAAGCTGCTCAGTTTTGTTTGAAGAAAATAGATGATTTTCCCAGTGGCCAGGTGATGAGCAAAGTACATGTAAAACCACAGCTGAGCTACTGTCCTAATTGCTATTGAGCCCCGTGAATGATTTTTGATTTGAGTAAGAACTTTCTTAAGATATCAGGGCTCCCAAGCAGCCAGTCTGGCCCTTCACTGGGATGGAGCCCCATGAGGAGTGGGAATCATTTACACAGCTGGTTTTTGGAGCCTAGGCACATTTGTGCAGTGGATTTCTGCCTTTGTGAGTCCAAAGTTCTCTGTGAGATGAATGCACACTTTGAAGTCCTATTTATTTGCACTGTTTATTTAGACTCAGAAGGCAGCAGACAAGTCTCTTTCCTCCAGAAGACTTCTCAGCTTATTCTGCAATCTGTTACAAGGAACGTGCTAATTGATGGAGCTTTCCTTGTTTAGTTAAAATACTAAATATATCAGCTGTTATGGTCATATAAAACGCAAAGTGTAAGCTTGCAAATTCTTTAAGGAAGAAAACTTAATGCAAAATCAAAAGAAATTAGGAATCAGAACTCAAAGTCAGCTTCAACACAACTGCCTCATCAGGATTTATAGAGGCTGTGAAATAGAGCAATGAAACTAACCTTTGGATAAATTTCAATAACAATAATGTGTTAAAATTACCAGTGTTTTTTGTAAGTCCTCTCTGGTCTATTTAGAATCTATAATCAGTCTGCTATGAGATAATGAGAACATGTGCCTCTTTGTTGAGAAAAGCAAGTGGGAATAATTTAGCTAAGGGTCAATTATTTGAGCTTTGCAAAATGTTTGATGTGAAAGGTTTTTTTTTTCTGGATTTTTTTGCTTGTGAATTTACTGAATGTATTTGTTAGATTATGTCTTAAATTTCACAGCTATCAAACTAATAATGCATAAAAATCTCTCAAAATCCATTAGTATTAAAAAAAAAAAAACAAAACCCAGCAAAAATAAAAATACCCCCCCCAAACCAAAATACCCACACACAAACAAAGAGAAAACAACAACCCAACCCCCCAACCAGTTAAACATTTGTTCTGTAGCAATATTACATCCTTTTCAGATTCAGCTGAAGTTGCTAGCAACTTTGATTCCCAGCCTTATTCTGCTTAGTGTCCTTCAGTTAATAATATTCTCCTTTGAAGGATGATTTAAATGTTTGGACCTGAATCTTTCAGGGCCAGGTGCTCTCCTTGTATACCGTGCTGTGTGGCCCATGGCCAGTGGCTGCCTTATCAGCAGCACATTGGGAAAGCCCTAGCTTTAGAACTATGATCAGCTGGCAGAGTTCATCTCTTAACTGCTCTCAATGCTTGATTCTAAGTTTTAACCTGAATTAAACCAGGAGGTTTGCTTTGAAGGAGATTCCAAAGATTCAGCTGAACAGAATCTTACCCACTGAGTGCCATGGTCCACTAGGTCCGCTTTATAAAGTCTTTAGCTATTGGAGTTTCAGCACTACATGGATTTACTGGTGTTATTCTATGTATTTCACAGTCAGTAATGAATATTAATATTAATTGCAAAATGAATCATCTTTCCCCCTTTACTTTTAGTCTGTGTAATTAGAAACATTTCTTCTGCGTCACTGTCCACTATGCTGCTCCCTTGTTTCTTGATGGGTGATCTCTTTATCCTATAAAATTCAAGGGAAATTAGTAACGTTACCACTAGCCGTGGTTGCAGTGATGCACAGAATTGTCCCTCTCATAGTAATGACATTAAGTATTATGAAGCATCTCAAGGTTTACTAAAACAAGTAGAACTACTAGAAGTTTGTTAATTGAAATGATGAAATATGTTAGAGATGATACAAATGAGTTTAATGCCAATTCAATTAGAAGTGCATCTGTTTCCAAAGCGGCTAGAGAAATGTTTTTTTTCAAATTACCTTTAAGTCAGCCTCTTGGATTCCTGTTGGCACTGTTGTTTAACGCTGTGTGTGCACCTTACACCTGCAGCAAATTTATCATTTGGAAGTGCAGCAATCAGATGGAAGCCTGTGTCTTAGCTTGTAAAACTACTAATCACCTGCTTCTCCCACCACAATCCATTTGCAGATACAGAGGGACATGGAAAGACACTGCAGCCCCATGCTGGCTGTGCCTGATGTGGTATGTATGGCATCTTGTGTAGGTGGGAAAGAAATTGTGCTACTTCAAAAATTCCCTCCAGCAACCCACAGCTTCTTTGTGCTTCTGTGCTGCTGACTCCTTTCAGCCTATCATCCAGCTGCCTCCTATTGCTATGGCTCTTTTGGGGTGCACAGTGAAAATGAGGCAACAGTCTTTATACGTTGTATTTGAGCCATAACCTCTGACACCTACCAGACCATAGCCCTCACTTTATTCATCTGCCTGCTATTGCTTTGTCTCTTGAGCTGCACAGAAGAAACGAGACAAGTAGCAATGGGTGGTGCTGTGTTTGAGCCTTCCCAGTACATCCTGCGTAAACTGTGGGTGCTTTGTTTATTATAGACTTTTTAAGGAAGAGATTCCATTTGTGGCTTGCAGAGCAACAAACACATTGTTCTAAATGAATAAATAATACTAAAATGAGCTGTGCAGCCTAGGTAAATGTGTTTATTCATCCCATTATGTTGGCAGTGTCTCAGTAATAACACAATAGCTCTTAAACATAGAAAAGGCTTATTTCATCGTCCAGCTTATTTTTCCTGCCAACTCAGGACTATTCCCAGTAGTATATTTCAAAGCGCCTACTTAAATATGCCGTGCACTGGTGTTTCTATTGCTACCTCCTGTGACATCTTGTGTGCAGCTCCAACTCCTCAGGAGCCTGCTTTTGGTTCAGATAGGACAGAGGATCTTCTATCTTATTTCTAAATTGAATTTTAACAGTGCTTGAAATTTTGAGGACCAAAAGAGGTTAAAGGAAGCTTCAAGTAATAACGTAAGAGCATACAGAAAACAAGCTGAATATGGCTGGGGAGAAGAGGACATCTTTCTCCATAGAATGTCATGGAAACTCAACAACTTTTTGGGACCAGGTTCTGCAGAGGAAAGAAAAATGGGGAATGAGTGAGATGTTTAAGGATGACACTGACAAAAGAAGCTGCATAAGCTCAACCTTAAGTTAGCCTCCCCGGGCTGAGTGACAATAACTCAGAAATGTGTTTATGCTCTATCCTTTATTCATATTCTGTTATAGTAAGAATTATTTCTCTGGGTAATACTGTGAATGTAGAATTCTTTGTTAATAGGTAGCTTTTAATAGTGTACTTTTCTCACTAGTTACAAGTTTTCTAGGCATGCCAATGCTACAAATATTGTGAGTCTTTTCAGCCTCTGACAATGGCAAGCCATTGCTTGGCTCCTACGAAAAGGAAATAAATCCAACATCCTGCTCTCGTAGGCAATGGATGAGCTGAGTACAACGTTATTTACTAATTCTCCTAAAAAGATATCCATAAAGGAATCCCCTATCTGAGCAGAGGGGATACATCACAGAAAGACTTTTGGAGGAAAATTTTTATTGAATGAAAACTTTGATCCTTGGGTATCTCGGCATATGATTACGCTCAAGTGATTCGCAGAAGTAATGGCAGCCTGTGAGAAGAGCTTGAAAGTAAGTTATGTTCCC
Source organism: Psilopsiagon aymara (assembly GCA_024733675.1). Taxonomy (NCBI): domain Eukaryota; kingdom Metazoa; phylum Chordata; class Aves; order Psittaciformes; family Psittacidae; genus Psilopsiagon; species Psilopsiagon aymara. The sequence goes on along the minus strand of JANRGW010007045.1, from coordinate 11,925 downwards.
ATTTTGATTCTGAAGCATTATTCAGTATGGAAAATTGTCTTCCTTTGGGCAGTATGGTAATTTAATGCTCTATTAGCTGGCCGTTATTTGTTTATACTTAATGCAATTTAGAAATATGAGTGATGAAAGTCAAAAGGTAATGAACTGGCCTCTTAGCAACAGGACATCTTTAGGAATTCTGTGGTTTGCTGAGAGATCTCTCAGAGATGGAATGCAATAGGCTTCTTTAGTTTTGTTTATTATAACTTTTCCTTCCTCTTCTTTATAATTTTTTATATTATATTTCTTTTCTTTTTTTTTTTTTTTCTTAGAAGTCTTTTTACTGTAGAGGTAGGTCTTGAACTGCCAGTGGGCTTAGCCCATTTTGCCTTCACTGATAAGTTGATAACCCCTCTGTCTAATTCTACTTTGAAACAAGGCACTTTCTTTGTTTCTGTTGAGAGTTAATTACCTAGGCTGTCACACAGCCCAAGAAAATATGATATTTCATACAGTGGTGGAACAGAACTCTTTGGAGAACTGCCTAGGAAATGCTTCTCATAAATCTATCATGACAAAATTTCTTTTACTTATCATAATGTATTATGAATTGCTTTGAGTGGCAACCTAAGCAGGTGGAATAGAGTATTAGTGGGATATTTGGGAGTTTCATTTGGGGAAAAATAGCAAATCTGTTTTGGAAATATTTGTGGATGTGTGTAAACGGCTATAACCTTACCTAGATGAGAATACAAAGCATGAAAAGTTGAAATATATGCAAACACCATTGTCATGGGTTCAGCAGCAGTAATTTGTTCTTCTTGGTAGCTGGTGCAGTGCTGTGTTTTTGACTTTCAGCCTAGGAACAGCGCTGATAACACCGATGGTTTTAGTTACTGCTTAGAATGTTTGGTTTGACCAAGGACTTTCTGAGTCTCATGCTCTGCCAGGGAGGAGGGGAAGCCGGGAGGAAGCAGAGACAGGACACCTGACCCAATCTGACCAAAGAGGTATTCCATACCACAGCACGTCATGCCCAGGATGGAAAAACTGGGGTCAGGAACCCGGAAGAATTAGACCACTGCTCAGTTGTCGGGTGGTGAGTGGTTGTATTCTCTCCCCTTGTTATTTCCCTTATCATTATCATTATTGGTGGCAGCAGCAGTGGTTTGTGTTATACCATCATTACTGAACTGTTCTCATCTTAACCTGTGGGAGTTGCGTTCTTTCGATTCTCCTCCCCATCCCCCCGGGTGCAGGGGGAAAGAAAGAGGGAGGAGTGAGTGAGCGAACTGCATGGCTGACTGGGCTTAAACCACGACCCAGATAAAGGCAGAGAGACCCAGGGAGCGCTTCCCCTTCCTCCCTGAACAAACCTTTGCTCTGAGCATGAGAAGAAAGGTCGCGACCAGGAAGCTCACAACACTCAGGCTGCTCACTGCTGCCACCCTGTGAGGACAGGGAAGGACCCTTTAGACCTTTAGGAGCATTAATTGCTTGCCTTGATCTCCAGTGTAGATCTACACTGATAAAGTTCATTGACTTTCTACACTTCGCCTTTTATTAATTGCCCCATCTACCTGGGGGAGTCACTTCACTCATCACTATGTTTCTACTTGCAATTGAGTTTCTGTTGTAGGGTACTTACTGACTTGGCAGCTACCAACCTCTGCAGCATAATTTTGCTACACGACTCATAGCAGGTGAATAGTAAGTCCAGTAATAAAGTTCAGTCCCTTCTCAGCACTTGCGTGTATTGCTTTGCTGCTGCAACCACATAGCACCCAGCTGGATTCACTGGCATCCTCTAGGGAAGGGTACAATGCCAGGAGCTGAACCTTTGGGAGGGTCTAAACCTGCCCTGTGAAGACGCCTGTAAACTGATGGGTGGTTGTGTACAACTCTCGTGCCCCAGGGGCTGCAGAAAGCAGGTGGGAGGTCAGACGTCTGGGGAGCTGTGTCTGGAGCAGAGGACTTTTCCCAGGAGCAGAGGAGGCAGGTCTGCCTGCTCACCAGCTCGCTGGGAGGCACTGCTCTATGGTGTGCTTTCCTCCCTTCCACCCTGTGCCTCTCCTGCAGAGCTTGTGGGTGTCTGGGGAATGAGCAGCAAACACAAAGCTCTGCCAGGAAGGCCTCAGCTCCAGCCTTAGCATCAACTATTGCTCTTCCAGCCTTTATCTCCCCACATAGTTCAGAAGTTGTTTTATGAGGTGCGATGCAGTACCATGGCAGCTAATATTCGCAACGATATCTCTCATGCCACAGGAGATTTAAACACTGTCTAGACTCCCCAACAGCGTTTCTTTGCCATGTATATAATGCTAAACTTTTGTATGCTGTGCAAAATTATTGCCTGATGGATTAGATTATGGCCATGGGTGATCCAGCACACCAGCAAATGGTTTGCTCCCATTCCTTGCCTATATTTGAGAGAAGGCAGATACTACAGTAGAAAGATGGGAGAAAAAAGATTCCTGCAGGAGTAAGCAGGGAAAAGCAGTGCAGTGGGATCCTCCCTGCCTGGACAGATGGAGCAGAGTGGAGGGGCTGCAGGCATTGCCACAGGTTACATGCAATCCAGGTGACTGTGGAAGTAGGGGCAAAAGGTGTGCAAGCCGTGCCCATGATAAATGATGGCGACGGGGGAATAGTCTAGTCACTAGGTGGCACACCAGGATCGTCACACCAGGCCAGCACCCTCTTGGGAGAAGAGAGAGCCCAAAATAGCCCAAAGCCTGAATTAAGAAGCAATCATCTGGGGCTTAGAAAGAGCCATTTGTGTGCAGATACTTAGGGCAAAACCATCCAACAACTGGATGGAGAAATAAAATGTTAAAGTGCAGAACAAAATTTGTTCATTCAATCAAATTCTGCTTGTGCTCCTTTGCTGGTTCTAAATTATAGTGGGTAAGGCAAGGGGAGACCTACTCAGGAATGGTGCATGAAGAGGCAACTCACAGCAGGCAGCAGAGGTGGATGTTGCTCCAGAGACCACCTCTTCTGAGAGTGATGCCTGCTTTTGTATATGAAAAGAGCATTAGAGTTTTCTTTCCAGCAAAAAAGGCCAAGTAAAGTACAAAGAGAAGTTTCTTGCAGCAGATAAAACTTCTCTGCTTCCCAGATGGAGACAAAGTGAGGTTCAGCAGCAGCAGGCTGATATTACCTGCTACAAAAGTACAAAGGTGGTTATTTGTGGGGAAGAGGAGTGATAGAAGAGTAATAGCATCATTCCTGGAGCAGTTTTTCTTTTGGCTGGAGCAAACACAAGCTACAACCAGCTAAAGTATTTATGAAGAGGAGCTAGGGAGAGACCCATGTTTTGGCGGAGGACAAGCAATCATTGTGTATTGTTCTGCTACTGTAGATCAGTAGAAGCAGTACAATCCTGAAAGCATCAAGGACTGTATCATGGCCAGCTGCACCAACTCTTCCAGACACTCTCAGGGTCTGCAGGACTTACCATCAGGCAGGCTGTGCACCTCAGGCTTCCCAAGTGTTTGCATGAATTCAGCAGTGCAGACACAGGCTTGCCAGCCAGCTACCCCTGAGCAATCGTGTAGCTGAGAATTTAGTGCAGGCTGGAGAGAAAAGCCAGATATATATCTAAGATCATAGAAATGCAGAAGAATGTAGTTCATCAGCTCAGATACTAATGAAAACATGAGAAAGCAAACAGCTTTCTTCCAAACAGCCTAGTGCCAAAACCCTCCATTCAGACGCTCAGGCCGGTGCCAGGAGCACAAAACTCTGCCTAGCTGAGCATATGAAAGACAGCACATCTGCCTTTGCAAGCTGAAAGTCAACAGGAAAATTAAATAATGCAAAGTGATTGCTGTTGTGTGGAGGTTCACACACTGGCATAAACCTCTTGCTTCCCAGGAGCACGTCATGCGAATCCTGACCTTGCTGCAGTACTAAAGTACAGTAGCTAGTACTGGGCAGAGTCTTGCTCAGAGCTTTATGCTCAGCTTCTCACAGCCATCCAGCAGTTTCAAGCAGATATTCATACCTCTCCCAAATCACTGTAAAGTGTGGTTATTGGTGTGCCCTGTGATATATGGGCTGTGTATTATCCAGGGGGATGCAGCAGGGATCCAGCAATTGGAAAGGCAAATTCTGGGAGAGAGGAAGTGCACAGATAAACCACATACACAGAACATGCAAGGGAGAACATGAAAAAAGTAAGGGATTGTAAGTACACAGAGCTTATTGCATTATAGCAATAAGATGCGGTTTTCTGACCAAACACATTTGTCTAACTGGGAACGAGTTACAAGTTCATTTCAGGCACCACTCAGAATCCCTTGCTAGTTTTTGAGGTTTAACAAGGGTTCTCCCTTTTTTATCTGTTTTGTTACTATAGCAAACAGCCACTCAACCAGCAAAGAATACTCTTCATAGGGGAAGAAGCAAGAGAAGATTATGCACAGCATGCTGTGAAATGCCTGCAAGATGCACTGGGAATATAAACAAATTCTTCCTAATGTTTTCCAGCAACAGGAATCTTAGGGATTACTTGTAACAACAGCAGCTTTAAAAAACAAAGACTAAACAAAACCAGGAAATAGTATGTTTTTAAGACAAATATCCTTTTTCAGAGGAGGGATGGGTTTGGTTTGAGTTTTTTCTTTCTAAGAGAGAATGTCAGGCCTTAAGTGCAGGTTAGATACCTATTCTCCTCGTGACTTCTCTCTACAGGAGTTAATTGGGTCAAGTGTCTGTATGTGACAGTTTTGATGCATGAGGAAACAGTAAGAAGGCTGCCAGAGTTGGGCTATAATGATTACAGACACTGTAGATATGTTCAAACATGTTAGTTTTGGATTCATGCATTGTTTTATTGCTGAGGGATTCCGACAGGGGTCTTAGTAACATCTACGTGGTGTTTGTCGTATGTACCTTCTTCAGTATTTGGCAGTCCTAATCTTTAGCCTGACAGTGGTGGTGGTTACTGCTCCCAGACCTCTGCACGTATCAGCTCCACGCAGCCCCATGTGCAGGTACCACTGTGATCACTACTGAGACATTTAGATTGGGGCCCCTGTAAAGACTGAACACAGCAAACTTTACTCTCATTTACCTTGAGCCACATGTAGGAAAAAGCTCTGAAGCTGCCATAGATATTTCAACAGCCTCTGACACAAATAAAATCGTCAGCTGAAGTGAGGTAATGTAGAAAGACTGGCTGCAGGAGCTTGTGCTGGGATATACCAAGGACACTTGCCCTAAGTTTCCCTCTTCCATGAAACAGCTCCTGTCTCCACCCAAAAGGAGTGACTTCCTCTGGCAACACCTCTCTTTGTGCTGCCCTGATCCCAGATGGCATCTGCAGCCCCAGAAACACTCCAGGACAGGGACATTTCAGGGCAGCTTACTGAAATATGAAGAACCACCAAGCCCACATACCTTGGAAATGCAGGCATGCCTCAGTGTATGATGTTAGTGGCACAGACCCAGATCGCCATCATCATGGATAACTTCATAAAACGTCAGTTCTACTGCTGAACTCGGAATTCCAGGGCAAGATGGCAGCACCAGCTTGAGGGCACTTCTCATCCCTCTTCCACTTGTTCCCTTGTGTAGACAACAGTGTCTCTCCTTTCTTCCACATGCTCTATAACCCTAGTCAGTGGGGACGGAATACAGCAAGAATTAAGTTTAATGCATTTCCTTGCACAACTAAAGCAGAAGCACTTGACGGTAGGGCAGAAGGAGAAGGGAAAAGCACTGAAATTCTAGGAATGAAATCAGTGCCAACCCACAAAGGAGAAAAGCCCCACTGCCTCCCAGGGCACAGCACACTGTGTTAGTGACTGCAGAGATATACTTAGGGGCTTTGCCCTCCAGAGAGTTTTGTTTATGAACATTTAGTTGCATTTAAAGGAGTGCAGGGAATTTTGTATAGCACCCTATTCCTTTTGGGATGCAGATATGTGTTGGGATGCAGTTCCTTATCCTTATTCTAAAACCAGCACTTGTAAATAATAACCAGAAAAGTATCTGAACATCGTCTCTGCTTCTGGGCTGTCATTAGGAACAGTTCAGATACCCAGTAATGACAGCTAATGATAGTAAATCGGTGATGTGAAGCTCCGCATCACTGTGCAAGCTGAATGCCCAGCACACTCTTGTGACACACACCTCATTCTGTAATGGAAGAGGATTCTGAGAAAGACACATTTTTACCACTTCTGAACAAAAAGGAGGAAGAAAATATAAAAATACCAATTTTAGTACTGAGCATTTACCAGTAAGGGTGTATCATTCAGAGACTGTGAGTATACTTGACTTGCAACAAATTGCATTAGTACGGCAAACCTTAAACCTGACAAATAACATTGTCTAAAAAGTACATTACCCCGGCCTAATTCCATTTCTTAGGTGTATGTACTGTGGCAATATGATTATTAAGTTGTGATAAAATGCAACTAATTATGAAATAGGGGCAATCCCCACTGAGGAGAATTGATATATTTTCTTTTTTCTCTTGATTCTTTCTGCTTCAAGTCAAAAAATCAGAGAAAAATATCCTTTTGAGCTGTTGGACATACCAAAGCACCAATATGACTGGATAGGACTGACAAAAACTCTTTCTGTCTTACTTTATTTGACAGTCTGTGTTTTGTGTTCAATGTAATGTTTGTTTGCTTTTCATAATACAATATTACATTTTAGTGCAGTGTCTGGGCAGTAGTCTTCAGTGTAGCCTGGAAGAGAAACAATGCTTTAGCCCAAAGAGAAGTTAAAAAGATGGGAGGAAGTGATGAGAAATGTTTATGGCTTTTACAGGCTGTTTGGACAGGAAAACTCACAGGAGACTTCAGCAATAGCTACAAAGCTTTGCACCAGGAAGGAAAAAGGAGGGGTATTTAACCACTTCTTGAGGCTAGGATGCTATTTTCCATAAAGCAGAGTTTTGCATTGAAGCTGCAAGTACCAAGGTTTGTTTTATCTTGGGTTGTGGGAGTAAAATGCTGGTCCTCCTTGAAATACGCGGGATGTTGGTGCCTGAGATAATGGAGGCAAGATTTCAGTGTAGACATTTTGAATCACCTCCATCCAGCCTCTCCCAGGATGCTGGTTGGGATTGTTCCCAGACAGTTTTGTAGCAGACAGGTGTGTCAGGCAACGCTACCTGATGCTGAACTCCTTGTGATACACAACCTTCTCCTCTTATGTTCTCCTGGGCTACAGAAAACCACCCATGAGCCATGGGAGAATCTCCTGGAAGATTAGTTGCCAAGGGAGAGCCACAGGGAACAGCACTGCCTGCTGTGAAGTTTTACAAACGAGCTGTGGTTACCCACCACTCAGGAGATGAATATTTAGTGTTTGCTTTAAAGCAGCATCTCCAGATCTTACCATGCAATGCCCTATATCTCTGTTTCACAAAGGCAACCAGCTAAAAAGGGAGTGCAGAGGTCTCACAGCTTCAGCACTTCTGAACTCGTTCGCTCCTTGCCTGGAGTTGACCAGCATCACTCCCCCAAGAGCCTTGCAAAATGGGGGAGGAGGAGGAATACACTAGTGTTCTTGCAGCCATGCAAGATCACAAACCCAACTGGCTTCTGGCCTGGCAGCAGAGACTCTCCAGACCTTCAGAGAAAAGTTTTTGCTCCTATTCCCAGTGCTGAGACTTTGGCAACACACAGATTTTGTACTCGGTGAAGTTGTACTCCTTTCACTGTGCATGTAGGAGAAGGCATCGCCCTGCAGACACTGTCATACTCAAGTTTATATCTCCCTTCCTCAGGGAATAGTACCTGATGGTGGGAATTTGCCCAGTTAGGAATAATCCCCAGGAGATATTCGCGCCTGGCTGAGGTGGGGTTTGCTGGAGGGAGGGCTGTGGCTCCTTCTTCCCCATAGAAGTGTTACAGGCAGCATTCTCAGTCCTGAGCTTTGTTTTCCTGGAAGGACTCTGATTTCACCCTGTGTTTCTGCAGCAGTCACAGCATCCAGGTCTGCAAGTTTTGCTCAGGGCTTCTCATCCTATCTCCAGCTACATGATGGTGGTGAATGGCTGAGGGCACTTGCATCCCAAATCGCTCTTGGGAATTCAGCAGCCTCCTTCCCATGCAGGCAAGAGCTGGGAGCAATCCATTCCTGCTCAGCTCTGTGCCCAGACTGTATGCAAGCAATTTTAAACCCAGGGTGTGGACTAGTTGAATATGACTAAGGAAATGAAAGATGACTAAGAAAAACAAGTCTGCATGCTGTGGAATGTATCTCCAGCCTGAAAAAAGGTGAAGAGCTCCATGATTCTCCTGCAAAGTCCTGAGATGTGCTCAGATCTCATAGCATCAGAACACTGAAAGCCAGAGTCCCTGCCTCCAGCTCATCTCCCAGCATGGCACTCATGTTCAGAAACACCTCCTCTGCCTCGTGTCCTTCCAGGAGCCTGTATCAGTGAAAAAAACACCTCTGCCCACTGCTTTTCACTCCTATGGAACAAGTGGCTGTACAGAGGATCAACAAGAGCTCTCACCTCCTGCTACAGCTCTCTGCCCCACATCCTGTCCATTTGGGACTCCATGTCAAAGCACACCAGGGTCACCATGCTCATGAAAGCCATTGACAGAAATATGCGAACTTGTCTGGGTAAACTTTACTTCTATTCCTTGTCTGACTCCTAACTCGCTACAGCTACGGCTCCATTCTCCAGCTCCTTCTGTGTTTTTTCTTTCATTTTTCCCCTAATACATCACACAATTCTGGTTGCTATGCAGTGTTTCCAGGCTCAGCCATCCGAACAATCCCCCACCATGGGTGTGTGCAGCTTGGCTGCCGTGTGGATGCTTTGCTGATTAATTTGCCTTTTTTGTGTAGTTATTTTGGATGCTTGGAAATAAATCGAGACTGAAACTGTTACTAATACCTTCCCTCTCCTAGCGCCAATAAGCTTCAGCAAATACATGTTTTCAAAACCATCTTCTGTGTGGTCTAGACCAGGGTGCAGACAGTAATATAAACTGTACGGCTTAATTTACTGTCTGCTTTTGTTCTCACCAGTGCCATGTCAATGAGGAAGGTGGGTAGAGGGGAGCAAGGAAGTAGCACAGTACAACTGAAAGCCAGAAAGGGGACATCTGGACAGGCCTTGTGCTGCCTGATCACATAGAGTGATGAGGGGAGTCCCAGAGGCTTCTTCCTTTACCAGAAACTGGAGAAAAGGAAGGATCTGACCCCTCTTTTCTCCACCTGCTGAGGACATCCCAGTCCCTGGACTGTTAACAAGCAACCGTTTACTGTTTCATAGCCATTTGACAGTGCCTGAAAGGGAGAGCTGCACAGTTTCCAAAGCTCTTCCAACAGGTATTTCAACTGCTATTGTGATCTGTAAACAGTAAGTTTCCAAAAATAATTGCCTAGCCTCTTGGTTGCTTTGTCCTCCTCTCCCACCTGCAATGGCCTGGGCAGGTCATGTTGCATTTGGGCAAGAGAGGTCATTCACCTGCCTAGGCTCCAGCCATGCAGGTGAAGAGACAACATTTAAATGTGCCTTCCCATTTTATGCATCAGGACATTTTATGCATACAAGCAGCTCCAAGACTACCTCCTTCATACATACAGTTCCATCATTTCCCTAGTTAAATACATTCATCATCAAAACTATTTTGTTAAATCATGCCACACAGATTGAAAGCCTTGGAGGAATGAAAATGTGCTTTTGAAACAAAGATACTTCCTTAGGCTCCTGAATCTCAGAAGCAATTGAAAGTCAGAGGAGTCAATGAAAGGGAGAAATGCTGTTTAATGTAGTTTAGATGATTGTTGTTTAGGGGTTGTCTTTCACAAGTGAAAATGCTTTTCACTCATGTGACAAACACGAGTTTCAATATTGCAGAGGAAAAGCAGACTACAGTGATGTTAGATTGCTCCAAAATCCAGATACCCACTGCAGGAGGACACAGACTGCAGAGAGCACTGGTTGAATTACAGCAGTATATTCCCACTGAGTGAGGAAGCAGGAATAACTGCTGTGAGATTCCTTCCCAGTGCCAGGAAATGCTGGGGTGGTAGAGCATGATGAATTATGGCTTTTAAGCACATCAGTTTCTGCCAACAGTACGATTATGTTCAACTCCACCAATGTTTTAGAATGATGCCTTGGCATCACAAATGTGACTAATATTTACTGATAATAAAATGAGAGGACTTCAGAGTAGCAACAAAGAAAATAGGTACGAATCAGAAGATCCTATAGCTTGCATCTATAAATACAACCTATATTACATCAGAAGTTGTTTGAAACATTTAAATGCTAATTCCAGTGCACAGGGTGTTGGGGAAACCCCTCTAGTACAAGCTCTACATAGTGGGCAATGGCTGCAGGGCTCCAAGTCGGATGCAACTACAAACACCAGTGGAGTGTCAGGAAAGGAGCAGCTCCTGGTGACACTAACAGCTCGTTGTCTAAGCAAGCAGTTCTGTGTATGACCAGGGAGTCTAACATGCTGCACTGCCTCAGGATCATAATACTAAAAAGGAAACATTACTGCTAATAAATAAAAAATGAAATTAGCACTAATCACTAAAATGGGCTCTTAAATCAAAGCATTTGCAGTGTTTACAGGTGTTCTAATAAACAAAAGATTATCTCCACATGAAGAACAAAGGGAGTAAAAAAGCATACTGAAAAGCAGAGAGAAAAGCTAGTTATCTTGTTTTATGGCTGAAAATTAATATAAATCCTGGATGAGTCTGAAGAATGAAGAAGCAAATGTAGGTCTTATCAGCATTAATATAGAAAGTGCACTAAATTCTCTTCCCAAGCCTTGATAATCCACCCATAGTACTTCTGCCTGGTGTGCATCTGCTCAAAACCAAAACATCTTTTACTGTTACTCATTTAATTGCACATATCCCTCTTTGCTTCCAAAGCAGAACCTTTCCTTTGCCATGCTCATCTGCAAGAAGAGACTTCAGGATAAACAATTAAAGTGCAGCTGTGGGGTGAGCAAAACAGGAAAACCCTTGCTGTTTCTAGCTGTTCTATAGCCATCTTATCTACCAGCATCATTCATGCACAGTTCTTAGTAACAGCAAAGACCCACAGTCTTTGTCAGCAGACAATTTGAAGGTAGAGGCCAATGACTTCAACCAAAGGGGGAAAAGCAGGGACTGAGAAGTAGCCCCTCACTTCTTTATCAATAGCAAACACTTCCAGCTCTTAAAGGAACAAGAAACCAGGACCTAAGTGGATACTAGGACCAGCAGGGCAGGTGCCTCACCAGCCAGTGCTCGTACAACAATACCTGAATTGGGTAAGCCACCCTGGCTGCAGGATAGCAGTCAGCATCAACCAAGAACTCAGATCATTATGCAAGCTTACAGTGATAAGGCAGAGCCAAAACCAAGCTAAAATGCAAGTCTACAGACCACATGCAGCAATACTAATCAGAATTGAGCACAACCATGGGTTGAATTTAGATAGAGTCTCTGTGCCAATGGGAAAGAGGATGAGAGTGAAAGGCACAGGTGAAGCTGGTCAGGGCCATTAAAGCCCTTTAGAGCCCTGATATCAGTGGCCTCATATAGAGACAAAGTTATCACACAGGAGAAAACTCCATTGTATGGGGTATCATTAAAACTAATTCTTTTGGAAAAGGTTATTGCAGCATTAGGAGGGGGGACTTGGCAAATAAGCAGCAGCAAAAACCGGTTCACCTTAGTCATGGATCGTGTTATGTTGGCACATGAAAAACAGTGAGGTGGTTGGTGACAGCCAGCATGGCTTCACTAAGGGGAAGTCCTGCCTGACCAATCTGGTGGCCTTCTACAATGAGGCTAAGGAACTGATGGAGAGGGGTAGAGCAGTTGATGTCATCTACCTGGGCTTGTGCAAAGCGTTTGAGACTGTCTCACGTGACATCCTTGTCTCTAAGTTGGAGAGACATCAATTTGATAGGTGGACCACTCGGTGGATGAAGAACTGGCTGGATG
>JANRGW010007042.1:13584-26128 GCA_024733675.1 Psilopsiagon aymara | reverse complement strand
GAGAGGTGCCATGCTTGACCTCGTGCTCACCAGCAGGGAAGGGCTGGTTGGAAATGTGATGCTCCAGGGCAGCCTTGGTTGCAGCGATCATTTTTGTTCCAGCTCCATGGTTACAGTCATGTTAGACACCGTCTAACATGACATCCTTGTCTTTAAGTTGGAGAGACATCAATTTGATAGGTGGACCACTTGGTGGATAAAGAACTGGCTGGATGGCCACATGCAAAGGGACTGTAATGATAGGACAAGGGGCAACGGGTTCAAACTTACACAGAGGAAGTTTAGATTGGATATGAGGAAGAAGTTTTTGCTGTGTGGGTGGTGAGGCACTGGAATGGGTTGCCCAGGGAAGTTGTGAATGCTCCATCCTTGGCAGTGTTCAGCGCCAGGTTGGACTTAGCCTTGGGTGATGTTGTTTAGTGTGACGCGTCCCTGCCCATGGGAGGGGGCTTCGAACTAGATCATCTTAAGTTCCTTTCCAACCCTAACTATTCTATGATTCTATAGCTCCTTTTCCACTAGGGGCTTGTAGTTTTTTGACAAAATGACTTCTCTGATAGCTTAAGAAATATCAGAGAATTTAAAGACAGTGCTGACCGTAGGAGACTGCACAGCACTAAAAAAATGTCCTGCACAACATTAGAGTGAAAGAAGTAACAGAGACCCGACTGCCTATCAGGATACCAGCAATGCAAAGGGGCAGGTCCCAGGCACCACCCAGGCAGTCACCACCTTTACCCCTCAGTGTCCAGGTGCTCTTCCGTATTTATCTCAGACACAGGAGAAAAGGTGAGAGAAAAACAGTATCTGTGTCCAAGGCTGAATTCGCATCTTCAAGGTTTTCAGGGTGGTTTCGCCAGTAGGTCATCACAGCCTCCCCTTGTGAAAGAGCACTGAAATCAATGCCAGTAACTTTTGGCTGCAGGCTGACACAGTGTTTTGCTCTTTCTGTCCTGTGATGTGAATAAGCAAAGAGAGGTGATTTACTGAAGTGCCACTGCAGCGTGAAGCATAACAAGCCCCCTTTTTCTGTGTGTTACGATATGCTCTGACATATGGTACTGAATGTACTTGATTATTGCCTAAACTCTGTTAATTTCTAGGAACTGGTAAGGAAGCAGACTTCCAGCTAAGTTCCTTATCCTTATATACCCCCTGGAGCCAGCCACTTCAGTAACATATTTCAGCAATACAGTAATGAAGGAGACCCCTATATAAGCCACTAGACTACACTCACTGTTTTCCCTCACGTCTTGCCTCTAATAAAATCCGTACCTGGGGAGAGAGAAAAGAAAGGGAAGAAAGGAAAACCAAGAGATGAATGGCTTTGGCAGGCTGAATTCCACTTACTTTAGCTGCTCACTATGGTCTGGATCAGACAATCCCAAGCTGTGCTTTGCTAGTTACTTCATAGCTGTGCAGTGGAGGTACAGAGGCAGGCAAAGACCACACTTAAGGTATGAATGTTCATCTGGAAATACTTCTGTGGGACACATTAAACAGGTCTCATGAGTCTCAGTGCAAAGCTGATGAGCTAATGTTGGGCTGGGCTGGCATTCTGCCCTAAATTCAGGTGTCTGTGACTGCCCCCTAATCAGCTGCATAAACTGGTGCTCAAGACAGCTCTGGAACATCTCTATAGCACCATCTCAACAGGTGTGTTATCTCTTCAGCAGAGGACTCAGAGCCAAGTAGTGGCCTCCAAGGATCAACTTGGTCTCTGAGGTCTCTGAGGCAGTCTCAGCTCCCTTTATCTTATGTTTGGGGAGAGAGCCTTGTGCCCACAACTCTGCATGGCATTCCTCATGGAAGATGTGCAAGAGAAATGTTGTACTACAGGCAGCAGAAATAATTTCTGATAAGCTAATAAAGCAATGGGTTATAATGTGCTTTAATGGGTAAACATAAAGCTGTTTGAATCTCCCAGACTGGAAATACAACAAGTAACCCCACTAGCCCAAGAGCATAAGGTCTCTGCTTCTTGTACTGCTCTTGACTCCCTATTAGTTCTTTAAAGCCTTCCCAAAAGACCTTAGACTTCAGACTGCCAAGAAGGAGAAAGCAAAAAAGTTATCACAGGTAAAAGCTCAAAACAACACTGAAGAGTATCCATTGCCTTTGTTTTCTACTTCAGTGGATGCCTCTGCCTCTGAAAACAAGTGTTGGAAACTAGAAAACTAACAGAGTCTTTATTTTCTTGTCAGAATGTTTTTTGCTCCATGAGGCTTGGTCCTCATTTTCTGTCTTTCACTGGCAGTGCTTTCCTGTTCCATGTCATTCTTTGTGCTTCCAGCCTCCTGTCCTTTCCCTGCCACACAACAGAGACCCAAAGTAAATACATAAGTTCACTGAATTAATAAAGGAAATGACTGGACGTAGCAAAACAGGCACCTGTCACCTTGGTGGTATACACTAGGTTCATTCCACTCCACATCGGGCACTACTGCATGCTCAGACCATGAGGTGTTTAAGGCAAGGATTATGTCTTCTGAAGCTTGCACAGAGGTGTTGACTGTGGCCTTTGGGCAGTGTGAACATTAAATAAGAGCCTTGTGCTAAAAAAGATTCCCACCTGGAAAGGTTCAAAGAAAAGCCTCCTTGTACAAGTGAAATTCCTTCTTGGTGCATAGGCTGTTTATTTAACAGAGCTTGGCAACTGAAGCAAATCACTGTGAAAGAGCAAGCAGAGACTTCCCATTGCTCTCCACCTGCCCTCCTCACAGCCAGATCCACTAACTCGTGCCTGCTGTTTTACCAGCCTGGGATGGGCAATAAGATGGGGACTTTCCTGAATGCAGAGGTGATCCTGCAACTTTCCAAAATATGAAGTATCAGCCTTGAGGAGAAACCAATGAAAATGTTAATGCAATGGACCAACATCTGACATTCAGACCATATGTGATACATTGCAATTTCCAACAAAGACTGATCTGAGTACACGCTGCAACAAAATTTTGTCAGTAATTATATTTGAAGACCAAGTGAAAGAACAGTTTGGTCCACTACCCTTTCATTTCTACGGATGCTGACAGCAACCCGTTTGTTGTTGCCAGTCTCATGTGAGAATCATAATGAAGAATTCAAGCAGGAAGGAACAGATTGCCTCACTGAACTCACAAATCAGAACTTAATCAAAAACCATTCACTCTTTCCTGTTTCTCTTACTCCTCCCAGTGCTAGCTGTACATATCACTTATTAGAGGGACTCTGTTTACATGACTGCATTTGTGACCATACATTACACCTACTACATAAAAGCAATGCTTGGAACAATCCAGCACTGTATTTTAAGCCTTCTGTGATGACTTTCTTCTTGAGTCTCTGAATTTCACCATGGGCAAAATGGGATACATATCCTCTTCCTGCAAATTGCTTTGAGCTGTATGGATGAAAAGTGCTGTATATGTACTCCTGACAATGGGCAGTTTATTTGTTCCCCTAATAACTAGTTCTCTACATGAAGAGATTTTTATTAAGATCAACAGGAGAGCAGGGGGGCAGATGGGGAAGGCATTTAAATTGGGGTAGGATTTTTAAAAGTGAAATTAGTCCATGCCCATGTAATACAACATCTAGGAAAAGAAGCATTATTTCAACAGGTTCATTTTATATATCACATGCACGTGCATTTTCACTGCTTGAAGCCCCTCTAGTGAAATTCACCTGGGCAGCAATTGAACCTGTAAAGTTACATTATTAATTTTCAAGCTAGCATTCCCATTTAGATAATCAACGCCATGCCTTAGTAATTTGCTCAACAAAGCCGATTCAGCAAAATTGCTCTTTTTAAGGCATATGTACCCCATATGTGAAGGCTGGATCTATCTTTTCATTCCAGAAGAGTAAGTAAGAACATGTTGTCAGGATGATGCAAATGCAAGGCTTACACTAATCAGCCATGATGCACCGTCTAAGGATTTGACTAGAAGCTGAGCACTCTTTTTGTATTTATATGCCCTATTTCTGCATGTTAATGCTTGTGAAATAAAGCAACATGGTGCTTATGATCAGACATGATGCAAGTTAGACTGCACGTGCAGGTTTCATGTGTTACCATCAAAGGAGACGCTGTACTATGTTTCCACTGCCTAGCCTCATCTTGCCTGACGTAAAATGGAGAAAGTGCAAGGGATATACAGGACAGATCATGGATTCTGTGGGACAGGCACTCAGAGCACTTCTAGCAACTTGTATTCAACTCATATGAGGGCAACCAGTCAAAACAGGACCCATAGAATGGAAGGTGACTAAAAGAGGTAGAAGTGTTTAATATGTCTTAAGAAACATATATATGAAACAAATTGTGCTTGATACTAAACTATTGACTAAGCAGGCCATGGTGGCTATGGGTTGTAAGCCTGTAGGCTAGTCTTCAGACCCTCAGACCTCCTTCTGGCTTAACTTCAGTCATTTAAATGTAGATGCGCAGACAAAGCCAACCCTCTGGATGTCCTTCACTGCAAGTGGATGTAGACAAATACAATCAGTGAGATGCATCCAGCTTATTTCAAGCACTTGCCTTATGACAAGATGAATTATTCTTTAATGGAGCCTTTCAGTCTCCACTGAGCGTAGCAGGAAACATAGAGTTGATAACTTTTAGAAGGATTAAATCAGTCAGGATGAAACACACACCAAGTTGTATCCACTGGAAAAAGCCTTGATACCAGCATGTCTTCACCCGAGTACAAATTTCCGGTCATGCAGAACCAGGGGCAGATGGGGCTGCAGTATAGACAAAACTTCGGGGGTGCTTCTAAAGTGGAGAGTGAGAACCAAATTCAGCCCACCTGTATGATGAACACTGTGAAACAGAATACTCAGTTTCATCAAAGACATTATAGTGGAGCATCACCTTAATTGACCATAATCAAGGCTTATGAAAAATTTTGAAAAAAAAAATCAGTGTCTCATTTGCTAATTGTTTTTCTCTGAACTGGGTATCTCAGAGGGGAAAGCACCATCTGATCCCAGAAGGAAAAGAGGATGAACTTGGTATAATCTATTTTGTGTAAATGAAACAATGTGGGAAACAGAACCTCCAGGGACAGCCTATGTGAAGAGGTTACAAATATTGCTTTGCCCAGAAGGGATGATCTCATGGTTTCTGTCAGAAATACTAAAATACAAACATGCATTTTCTGGAATATAGACTTAGAGATGGACTTAGAGATGTATGGTCTTTGTACTTACAGACTCGCTTTCCCACAGAACTTCATGAACTGAGTGAATCAGCCCACAGCATTTCTTTCTTTTACTGTTATCTTGTAAAAATCTCTGGTTTTGATGTTATTATCCTTTTCCATATTTTCTGACATTACATCTGAAATGCATCAAAAAATTATTCAAAATTTGGACAGACAAATGCAACAGAACAATTACATTTAAACATTTTTGATCTCAAACGTTTAACAGACCACTACAACTTCATAACTACATACCAGACAGTCCCACAAGAGTTTTTCTCTTAGATCTGCTTATGGAATTCATAATGAAAAATTCATTATACCATTTAGATTCACATTTGACTTGCTGCACAGAAATATATGTCTGTAGGCATTTTGCAGATTAAACTGGTTTGAGATATAAGTGGGTGTGCACAACTTTGATTTCTTCCGTGTTGAATTAGTATTCAAGAATCTGAAATTACCCAACTGGGGAAAAAAGAAGTCTGATTTATTGATTTCAAAAACCAATCCCGAAAATCTTACTCTAAAATTTCCTTCCCAAGAACTTCCAGTATAAAATCTCCTAATAGATTTATTTTCCAATAGAGCAGCAGTGGGATTCAGGTCAGAGCTGTGCAGCCCAACAGATGTCAGCTGGTCCTGGGACCAGAGACCAGGAAGCATTATCCAGGGAGAAGATCAGCACAGACAGGGATTTCCAGATCACAGCCCAGACCTCTATATCTGCAACTGGGCGGGTAGGGTGGGATGAAGAGCAAACTTCTGTTGGAGTAAATGTGATAAATGGGATTAGGGTGCAGCACTGGCAATAGATGAATTTGCTGGTGGCAGCTCCAACAGGTGACACAGTAATCACCTATAATTTTATCAGTGCAGAGTCAGGCCAAATCTCTTCCATCGTGACCAAACATAAATTGATAAATTATAGATAGTGTATAATCTGTCATACTTAGTCCAAGCTAATTTTTTTGCTGATCTGTTGCTAGGAAACAGAGCTCTGCCAAAACACATGGTGAGGATTATACTATCTGTCACCAAGACAGGTTAAAAAATGAGAAAGGAAATTAGCAAATGGCAAAGCTGCAAACTTATTGTCTCCTGTGTAATAATTATTTTCACTTAGCTTTTCCTTTTTGAAGACAGTCCAGAGTTCAAGTGCCTTCAGAACAGTGGGACAACAGTATCCTGAGACAGGCGATAAAAGCAATTCTAATCAGATCACGTTTCAGTTTCTGTGGCCATAAGCCATTTCCTTCATCTTAGACTGGCCAGTCAATGTGAGATTGGAGGGCCACACGCATTTCAAAATCAACAATTATTCAAAGCCAACAAATAGTTTGCATCATGATGGAAAAAAGGACCTACAAGCTTTAGAGCAGTTGGCAGAATCAGTTTTATAGCTCACAATGCTAGTCAAGAATGCAACAATTTTATAAATTGGAAGCTTATTTTTGCTTCAGTAGCCACTTTGTGACCTTCTACAATGTGTACTTGGTAAGAAGATTAATCTACACTTGTTAGAAGTCCAAGGCCTTGATAGACCCATTTTAGACCCATTTTTGCTTCTTTGTCCTTGCCTCCACTTGTGATGACCCAGTCTTGAACAGCCCAAACAATGCTGCATAACAAAATAAGTGCCTCAAGATACATTCCACCTGATGAGGACAGTGCACTGGAGTTATTCAAGCCAGTGGTGAAGCTTTCACTGATTTTTCTATATCCTTAATTCTAAAGAAAGTAGAAAAAAACAAAGGCTGATGCAGAAAAAATGGGTTTAGGTTCTTCCTGACTTGGATACTTACCATTCCCAATGTAATATCTGCATTACAGAAGAAAACCTATGTGTTCTTTGCTCTCAGACTCAAAGAAGTTGTATCAAGAAGTTATTAATATTGTTTTCTCCCAACAATCTAGTTGTTAGCTGACATACCTTCTTCATCAGGTACAACTGTAATACCTTCTCACTCTTAACTCAGAATTGAATCTGAGAATAAAAGTGGTTCAGAGTATGCAGGAGAATTTGGAAGACATAAGTGCTGAACTCTGTGGCTTAAAGGACAAGGAAAAGGGAACAGTCATGAATTAGCCCTCACAAACTGCGATAAAGAACATCATGGATCAAAGTGGCATAGGCATCTCTAAATTTCACATTACACATTACAGCATATGCAAGTATCTTATCTCCTCTATGCTCTCTGACAATCTGAAATTTCTGAGTAATCATTCCCTCTTTTTGCATCATGAGTCCAATCATGAAGATGTCAAATCAAGAATGTAGAATTTGACTGGCACTGTCAGGTTCTACAAAGAGTCCAAAGATGAACAGAAGAAAGCTCTGAAGTCAACTCTTGGATAGCGATGAGAAGTTGGATACTTCAAAGCTCACACAGCTGTAGAAAGGATGTTTACAAATTAAGGATGACTAAGATCAAGGACACCTACTAGTTAAAAAACGAGTAGTTTTTGTTGCTCGCCAAATATGAGAAATCTAATGGAGCCTCCCTGCTGCTCTTTTAAGGTCACACGATGTTCTTTATTCTGATCATTCGTGCAAAATTAACTTAGTTCTGTTCACTTCCTGCTGTCCCATGATAGATCATAAAAAAGTTGCAAATAGTTACTTAAACGACATCCATTCCTCTAAGGGCGATAAAAATTTTGTTTACCCTCTGCCACTGCCAAGGTGTTTTAGTTGGATTTGGATAAATGTCTGTTTGCAACACTGGCAATCCCACTGTGGAAATTCAGCCTGGAAATTTGCTGATTGCATTTTTTCTCCAAGTCACAAACCACTCCTACTGCTTTTATGTGGTTTTCCACTCAGCATTGTCACTTCAGCAATGCAGCACTCAAAGACTTTTACCTGTGCAAATAATAAACTATAGCCTAGATACTAGAGTACTACTCTCAGTTTTACACTGATAATTATGAGTTAAAGGGCACTATTCTTTAGTTTCTACAGATAAAATATAGAAAGAGATGAACCAGTTGCAATGGGATAAGAAGGGTATGAACTTGCAATGCTCACTATCAATAATCAGCTATGTGTATGTCTCACCTCCTGAGCAACTTTTGCAGTTTATTTCCTTCAAGTCCTGTATATATGAATGTACTACTGCATATCGCATAGCCAAACAGTAGCTTGTTCTGCTTCTTTAAAAGATCAAGGAGACCTCAGCTGGGTGAGCTTTTCCAGTGGCTTTGACTTGATTCCCAAGTGTAGAGTCCTCTTGAACCAAATTTCTATTCTTTATGTTGCCATTCAGAGGCATTCTTTCAATCCACCACCTAGAAGGAGGTCCTTAAGTCTTGTTTGTAACATGCTTCCCAAGCCTCACGTAATTCTTGCCCACTTCACAGGAACCTATACAATTTTTCATCAACAATCCTTAAGTAGAGACTTTCAAAATGGAAACAGCAGCACATAACACCGCTACCCACTGAAACTCTGGCCACTTTTAAGTGTTTTGAGTTGAATCTGAAAAGTGGAGACACCTAAAATTCCTAGACACATTTGAAAACACTGGCCTTATTTTGTTTCAACGTTGACCCATTCTCATAAAACATTCCTTACTGTGCATTACTAGTGCCTCACCTAAAATCATTAGTTGCACCAGTTTCAATGGAAGAAAAATCAGGCTTTCAAGGTCTGGCCTTAAACTCGTCATGCTAAAAAATAGTAATGAGCTAAAAAGGTTGACACACAATGGAGTTTAAAAAAGGAGTAAGAGGAGTTCCCCTCCTCTGCCCTTCTTGTTTCAGTTTACTTTAACTAGTGACCACAGTGCAAATAAATTAACTGCGCGACAAAAACAAATATTCTTTCCCCCATCACTCAAACAATTGTTGTGTTCTCAGGGTTTGTAAGGAAAAGCAATATATGTTACTAGTCCAGTTAACACAGCTGTGGAGGCACAGTCGGTTTTTTTGGACATTTGAGCTGTTTGTTCTTTATGAAAGCTGAAAAGGCTGTGTTAATTCCCTCCTGCCCTCAGCATCTGTGAGGTGATGTGAATTCCCTGTGTTAATACCTCAGAACAGTGATGATACTTTCCCTACTTACACCCACAATGATTGTCCAGCTGTCAAATGTGGCATCTGAGGTGGAAATTTAGGGGGCATTCTGCAGTGCAAAAAGCATCTGCAGGAGGGGAAGGAGACAGGAGTCAGCACTTTGGGCCAACATATCTGGTTATAAATCAGTGCATTATCAAAAAATATGGGTGATTTATTTTGAGCCAGATAAGAAATGAAGTGACCACCCTGGGAGTGGACTGGTACCATGACAGCCAGACTATTGCTTAATATATCCAGAATATATTAAAATTCAAGTTGCAAAGTACTCACTGGAAGAGTGAGGCACCATCCATAAAGAGCCATGTAGACTATCTTTATCTAACCTGGCTTTGCCTTAGCTATGGTTCCTGGGAGAGCCACTCACTTTCTGTGTCTCCAGCTGCACCCTAACAGGATGGATAAGTTTTGAACTT
The DNA here is from genome assembly GCA_024733675.1 of Psilopsiagon aymara. NCBI lineage: Eukaryota > Metazoa > Chordata > Aves > Psittaciformes > Psittacidae > Psilopsiagon > Psilopsiagon aymara. The sequence continues at coordinate 16,449 of JANRGW010007042.1, read as the reverse complement.
CAGATCAATTTGAAGATGTTGTGATTCTTTATAGCTTTCTAAGTCATAAAAGGTCATTACCTTTTAGCTAGTGAGCTTATCAGTGTATGGACCAGTTGATTGTCAGGTAGTTAAACAGCATTATTTGTCACCAGTTAACAATTGCATCAGTGACCAAGGTTTCTAACACCAGGTCTGTGCTCACTACACAGCTGCATAGTAGAAGATGAAAACACATGGCATTTTTTACCACATTACACATATGGAAATTCAAGGTTAACCTGCATTTAAAGAGTCTGAACTGAAAAATAAATAAAATCTAATCAACTGTGGCTTCATGTAGCCTTCAAAACAGCTATGGTCAGAGAGCAGCTGTGCTTTTTTTTTAATGTTTACTGATATGATAAGGATGTTACTTCTCTGTTATATGGGAAGAAAAGGAAGGAAGGAAGGAAGGAAGGAAGGAAGGAGGGAAGGAAGGAAGGAAGGAAGGAAGGAAGGAAGGAAGGAAGCTGCTTTTTTACTTAGTATGTTAACATTATAAAAGCAACTAACTCCCTTCAAAAGTAGTATTTGTTCGTAGAAGCCTAACTTGCCTTTCTAATACCCTGAAGAAACAGGATCTGCTTTGAGAGCAGACATCCAAAAGGCAAGGACGGATTTTCTCAGGGAAACAATAAGAACCAACTGCCACAACGACTCCAAACTTTTTCCAGCTTTGCCCTTTGGGGTTTTGCAAGCAGTGAATTAAACCCCCTCTTAAGGATCCCACTCTGTGTTATGGGGCCTGCAGACCTCACAGAAAAAGACACCCGTGCATTAGCACTTTACCATTTATCACTCACTGAGTAGGCTTTGGAGGTTACGCCAGTTTACTGGGGCCTCATGAAGGGGTCTCCAGCACACTTGGTCTCTACCCCAGGACTGTGTTTATGTAGTAATTATAGTCATGACAGCTAATTGAGTTTTTCCAATCAATCACCCTGGAAGTTTTGTTTGTTTTCCTGTGCTAGGGAATGGGAAGGTTTTACCTTTTTCTAAACAGTAAGAAAGAAATAAAGGATATTTTTCAGGCCCAATTTGAAAATTATTATTTTAAAAGAGTTGAATTAGTGGAAATCCTACTTAATTCAAGTGAGACTTTATGTAATAACACTGACTTTTATCTGTACTTTACAGTAGATAATCAAAAGAATTTCATAACAAAAGTCAGTTCCCCTTCAGTTGATACACACACTAGTAAAAGATGTTACAAAGTCACTCCACAAGCTGGAAATAATTGTCAGGTCTCTTCAGCACTGTTCTCTAGTGATTATTAGACTATACAAGCTCCAGCATCAGACAGAATCGTGCAGGTCATTGCAGCTAGAAGTACCAAGTTTTACTGCTGCAATGGGGAGAAGAAGGAATCTTGTTCAGAGCAATCACATCAGCAAGGACAGAAGCTCTGGAAATAAAGAGCAGAGTTTTGTCCTTTTGTGCCTTTGCCAAGGTAATTAGTGACTTGATGGCCAACTTCCACAAGGCTGGAGCATGCTCCGAGCCTACACATACACAACTCAATGGGTTAGTCACTATTCTGGCTTACTGGTGTACAGGACAAGGCAAATACTCCAGCTCATTGCTTCACTCAGTGAAGTCACACTTTCCATGCAAAGACTAGCACAGACAATTTCAAGTTTGCTGTCACTACAGTTTGCACTAATGTTTCTTATATTTATCCATTCAGGGCCAGAATTTCTTACGGCACAAAATTAAGATTTTGAAAATTCTTCCTATCTATCTTTATGACTCAATTACAAATAAAAAAATGCAGTACATCCCAAAGCACTTCATGCCACTGTTGTGTGCACTCAGACTTGCACTGAGTTTGGTAAATATCTGCCAGTACGTATGCTGATAGAGTTACTTCTACCTCAGAGGAGGGGAATGGATTAAATCACCTGTTTTCCAATTTTCTCTCTTACCAATTCCCAGAACAAATAGCCATGGGAGTGTACCTTCTGTAAGAAGAAATTTAGGCCGCTTGTCAGCAAGGCTGTCTGACCTTTCACAGGCCACATAAATATAATTTATGCTCCCATTTCCAACATAACACAAGCTACAATTGTAAATCATCTGTACAAGACAGCCTATCAAAGTTCCTTCCCACTTTATTGTAGCAATTTCAAATAAAACTATGTGTAGAGATGACCCAAAGTCTTGTTATAAAGAAACCTACACCTGCAAATGTCCCATTTCAGAAGAACCATGCTTGCAGACAGCATGCATTACCACCACTACTTCAGTGTTCACTTTGCCATTCATAACCAATGGGGAAAAGCTCTGCATCTGTGGGAAAGCAGCTTGCTCCAACACATGGTGCAAGAAACAAAGTCCCCAGTGGTCAGTAGATGTACGAACAGACAGATCTCTGACAAACAAACAGCCGCTGTCAGTTCATGTTCCAAATCCCACACTTTTTTGGGGGGCAAGGAATTCTTTCAACAACTCCACTTGTCCAGCCTCTATTTGAAAAGAATGAAGAAGCTGAGAGGTTACAGAACTAGCTCTGGTTCCTTCTAATCTGGGAGAATGGCATTTTTTACCTGGAATGCAGAAACTCAAGGGAATGTCCTACTAGGGACTCTAACAACTGACCTGTAATTGAGTCATAAAACACCACTGTGGGGAAGCAGAGAAACTGAACAATTAGATAACACATTATAATAATACACTGTATTGGATAGGTTGCTGAATGGCTGTCATGGTTTAAGCCTCTCAGCCACGCTGTTTGCTCACTCACTTCCTCCTCTTTTTCTTCCCCTCAGCTCCTGGAGGGATGGGAAGGAGAATCGAAAGAATGCAACTCCCTCAGGTTGAGATAAGAACAGTTTAGTAACTAAG
>JANRGW010007037.1:7381-55872 GCA_024733675.1 Psilopsiagon aymara | reverse complement strand
GAACAGCCCCAACTTTCTCATCCTATCTTCATACGGGAGGTGCTCCAGTCCCATGATCATCCTCGTGGCCCTCCTTTTGACTTGTTCCAACAGTTGCCAAGAACAAAGGTGTTAGCAGTGGAGAATTACTCAGTGAGCCATAAAGGAGGAGGTCAGGTAGATGGAGCAGGCTTGCAGAAGATGAAAAATGCCTAAGAGTTTCGTAACTTAGATAACATGAACAACACAATTTCTCTAACTTATCAGAGAAAGTGACACTAAGAACTAAGTCCTGGGAAAGGAAGTCAGACAAAAATGATAAGGGTATGCTCTTTGGTTTGTGGTTTTTTTTTGTTTGTTTGTTTGTTTTTTTTTATCAGTGAATGCAATTGAACTTTGTCATGACTTTACTTTTTATTGTTTGAACTTTTCAAATCAAGATTTGGATGCCTTCAGAAAAGATGCTTTAGCCAAGAGCAAGGTGTTCAGTAATTGAGTGGAAATCGTGTGTGATGTCAAGGAGGTGAGATAGAAAAATCTGGCCTTAAACTCTGAATATAGTCTTTGAATACATTTGGAAAATGACAACAGTATGAACCAAAACCCATCAGTGTCAGAATGAAAAATGCGAGGGAAATTATCAAAAGCTGCAAAGGAGGAAGACAGAAAAGCAGTGCAGAACTGAGGGCTAATGTTAGGCAATCTAGAAGAAAGGATAGTATGGTAATTTGCAGGGCAACAGAGGTATAAGCTGCATAGGAGATCTCATGTTAAAATGAGGAAAACCCAAGGAATTCACATGACTACAATGTGTAGAACTTAGTTTGAATTGCAGTAAACCCCTTTGAACAGCATATGTCAGAAAGTCTTCAGTCCTTTTCTGTTCAGGTTCTTGGTACACAGACAAGCATATCCTTCAGACATAGAGATGAATAGGTCTGAGCTATAGACCAGAGACGTTACCACAGGACTGCTCAGTATGCTAGGAATACTGTGCTCAGAAAGTGAAGGGAGCACAAAAGAGACAGCAGAGCTCTCTTGAAACTGATTTTGTCTATCCCTTGTAAACAGTCATATATTTCTCATCTATAGCAATTCCATATAAAGACCTCAAAGTTCATGAAAAGACAAACGTCTTTCCAAGCTCCTCCCAAAAATTACTCGTCATGCATTCCACCTCCTGCTGAGATGTAGTTTGCACCAGGAGACTCTTGCTACCATGCAGGAACACAATGACCTGTTTGTCTCTGGAGAGACAGAAGCCAGAGCTGCTTTTCTGTGCAGCCTGTGATTTCCCAAGCTGGATGCCAGCCAAGATGATGTTGTCAGATTGCTTGCTTTCAAAATATACTGCCCCATGGGGTCCACAGTCATCACAAAATAAGGGGACCTCCCACCTTCACCTCCCGTTTCCCCACTCCCTGGGTGATAGCAGAGAACACTGAAGCCCAGCAGAATGAGCATTACTCCTGTAATCACAGAGGAAGAGTCATGCTGTCTCTGCCTCCCCCCCGGGTTACCTAACCATTGTAGTGTAAGGAGCAAAGCAGCTGTATGTATCTCACTGGCAATGATGTTGGAGAGAGGCATAGGGAGCTGGGGTTGGTGCCACATGGCAAGTCACATACAGCATGGCTGTTTTCCCATCCTCCTCCAAAATGCTGCGTGTTTACTCGCTCTCCGCAGCACGTTACTTCTCTGTGCAAATAAAATGCATCTCACTGGGATGCTCAGGGATCCGGGTTCGCACATCTGCCTGCAGATGGGTATGCATGTATGTATGCCTACAGGCTGCATTAGACAATGCTCTTCTTCCTTCCTCATCTTAGTATCCCTTTAATGGACATGGTCTGCTGAGGCTATAAGGTCCCTTTAAGTGAAGCCTGAACTCTTTTTCATGAAGCAAGATGGACATGTAAAATGAAAATGGAGGTGCAGAGGACCAGAGTCCTTGGCTGGCTATTCATCCTGTCTACTTTGTCTCCCTCCACATCTACGCTTCCTCTTTCTCCTGCCACCCAGCCCTCCCCCTTCCTCCATACACATAGACTCCTTTTATTCTCAGTAAGTTATTAAAAATGTAGACATCACTGGCTCCCAGGGTCAATATGTTGTTTTTAAATTTAAACATGAATTTCCATTTCATTGAGCCTTCAGGCCTAATGAGATGTGCTTTGACAGGAGCAGCTAGCTGGAAAAGGCATGATTGAGGGGCGAGCCAATAATATTAACTCACAGCAGAGTGTGCACACACAGCATTGGAGGCACGAGCCTTGATTCGCTACTATCCAGGGCTCCAGCTACAGCAAGCAAAGATTTCTACTGCAAGCCCTGCAGTGAAATGTCAAATGCATTTAACCATCTGTGAGCTCTGCTTGCTCGGACTGGCCCAAGTTGGACAGCCTGAATGGAGTTTCTTTCAGCTGGGATGACAGACGGGGCCAGGAGGGCTCTGGAAGTTGGGCTTGTCAGTATATAGAGCGTCAGATAAAACAGAGGGAAGAGCATAAAGCTGTGGAGAAGGCACTGGGGTGGGACTTGGAAGATACAGGCTTCCACTGACGTATTGCATGAACCTGGGCAAATCACATTTCAAGGAGCATCAGGAAGGGGTGTTTGCATAGCTTAGTGTTAGAGGTCCCTCCTTTCACTCTACTGTTAGTAGAGGGTGCAAAGCTCTCCTAGGGAAAAGCTCTCAGTGCATAAACTTGGTGTTGTTTCCTGTGGAGCACATGATTTGTCCCATTAAGCTCCTATAAAGTGTGTGTGTGAGTACCTGTCTTAATTCCACACTCTGAGGAGGCAGTAACCCCAACTGCTTCTCCACAGGGAAGACCTACCCCTTGACGATTATAAGATGGCGCATATCACCATCACATTCTGAGTTCTGGCAGAGGACTCCTTAGACTGGCTGTGGTACCGAGCAGGTTTACCACAAATGACATTTTCCCATAGTTCTGAAAGAAAGCCCATTTGAAAATATAAATTAGAGACAGTACCTCTTATCCCCCCCAAAAAAATCTGTGTTCTAGTACTCCTAACCTGTGTAAGATCATAGAGCAGCTGTGACAAATCAACCAGGCATGCTTGAGAAAAAGGTCATCACCCATGCAAGGTAAGTGAGGTAAGTCTGATTTTTCCAGCTTCCTACCAGAAAAGGCATCAGTTGGAAAGAGGTCCTCAAGAAGAAAGCAGAGAGTTATTTGTAAGTTGTGTCCAGATAAGGCTTAATAAAAACCTTTTGTGAGAGCTGTGTTTGGGAGTAATTAGGTACTTGACCTAGCAACATGTTTATGAAAATTTCCCTGACAATAGTGGTTTAACATTGACAAGTTAAAAGGGGAATGTGGAGAAGTCAGGTTTTAGCCAAAAAAATTACTTTGATTTTCAATGAAAAATTGATGTTTCCCATAGATTGAATCCAATTAAAATGCTATTTTTCAATCTTTCTTTCTCTTCAAGTATATAGGAAAATCCATTTCCCAGACAGACCTAATCCAGACCCCTGGTGACTAAAAGTCACTCAGAAGGTCTCTCTCAGGGAGATTTCTAGGGCTTCCTGGGTTTTGTTGACCTAGAATTAAAATTGAGATGATACTTTCTCATAGAGTTTATTGGGTTTGCTCCTGCTGAAATATACATCATCAGATTTGGATATCTATGTGCGTTTTATAAAATATGAAGAAGAAAGGAGGGATGATGTAAAATGAAAAGTAAATCAGAGTGATAATTAGTAATAAAGGCTGCAGAATATTCTGAATCTTTGAAAAGGATGGTTCCCCCCCCTCCCCAGATCCAGTGAGCACTCACTCGTATGAATAACATTACATGCATGAGTAATCCCTTTGAACTCAATGAAACCCAAGTTAAGTATGTGCAGGAGGACCAAACAGGATTGGGACCAGCAGCTTTAGGACTGAGTTAAGGAAAGCTATAGTATTTTGTTTGTACTGTTGCTTAATTATAAAATAGATGTAAATAGTAAGTCTTCCCAGTTCTAGTCTGTCTGGGCTTGGCTGGAGGAGATACCCTCTTGGTGCCTAAACCCTTCTGGACTCATGTATTTCTGGCCTTTAAAATGTGATATTTAGCTTTCAGAAAGCAAATAACAACCATTGTACACTTTTTTACACCTTTCTCCTGAGATTCTTCTAAAGCACTTTTGACAACATTACCTATTGAAACCCAGCAACTCCTCTGTTGAGGACAGGCCTTCAATTTTGCTGTTTCTCCTCTCCCTTTCTGACTGTAAATGTTTTTCACCTGCATGATGATGGACCTTCCATAAAACTTCACCTCGTACGAGCAGGAATTATATAAAAAGCTGAGTTTCCACTTCACTTCTTTTATAGAAATAAATTTCTAACCTGTGCAGTCTTAATATTAAGAAAAAAAAATATTATTTGTTTTTTCTTTTTTTTTTTTTGATGCAGGCAGTTCAGTATGTCTTAGTGTTTGGTTTTGAAAGCATTGGGAGCTCAATTCTCATTTTATAGACAACTGGGTAGATAAAGAGGAAGTCTAATTTACAGTATTGTGCCCCGTACCACATAAATCGTTAGTGTTAGAAGCAAGAATAAGAAGCAAGAAGTACCAAATCCCTTGCTTTATGTCCTGGCTGACACTTGTAGTAGGAGAGACACTAACTGCAGCAGGAGAGATGGTGTGAGGATTTGCTGCCTTAACATATAGAACGTTTTCCATAAGCTGAGTTTCCTGAGTCAGCATTTCAGGGGGCAATAACTTACAGTAATAAACAGGGAAAGAACACCAAGTTTGTGTGGGTAAATCTGGTTCTAAAGTGAGTGATGTACTTTGTGGTAATCAGGTACACTTGTGATCTGAACCCTTTAAAATTTGTGAAATATAGTCCCTGTTGAATGATTCCAGCTTTTTTTTTTTTTTTTTTTTTTTTTTCTTTTTTTCATATCTTTTATTCTCAGTTTGGTTTTTTCTCTTCCCCCTCCCCTTCCCTCTGACTTTAGCTGTCTTTAAGGACAGGTACCTCTGGAGTATTTTGCACTGCCACTAGAGAAAAAGAGAATGAGTGTAGCATGGAGAGGAAGAATACAAATTTCTCTGTTCTCTATTGATTTTTGTGAGTTGCACAGGGTAGCTGCTGTGGCCTTTGTATGTAGTCTCTAAGTGGGGAAGAGGTGGAAAATGATAAAGCAGATTCAGGAACAGCAGTTCCATGTAAATTTTTTCCCATCCTTGTGTCTTTCTGTTCAGTGGAGTCTTGGAGCGAATTCAGGCTTTTCATGTTCACAGAGAATTGGAAGCTTAGATCTCTGACCTTTTTAAAATCCATTTTGAGTCTCATCTTTCAGAGATTTAAACAAAAGATTTTGACCTAAAGGGCCATTGTTTTACACTTTCTGATAGAGGGGATAAGAAAGCCTAAGAGGAAGGAGGGCAGAAGCAGAGATTATCTGAAATGGGACCTGCTGATTCCAGTGGTAATTTTGCAAGCAGGAGTGGGGAGGAGAGACCTGTAAAGGATACAAGCTCCTGCTTTAAACCTGTAGAAGGAAATGAAGCAAAAAGATTTGGGGTACAGAGAGAGCCACTGCTGGGATAATACTGCTTTCTTTACTATAGTCCAGCTCAGTATTTAAGGACAAGCATCCTCCCAATTCATCTTTATCACCATAATCAACTGGTTTTATTATTTTCATATTTAGACCCCCCAAAGAAATATCTCAAACAGCAGAACCACGGAGAGCGACAAGTTATGGGATCCTACTATCAGGCATGGTAGGAGTTGACACCACTCAATATCTTAGCTTGAAATCTTTCCTGATGGTGATTTTTTTTTTTCATGCAATCCTTTCAACTTGATCATCAGTAGTAGCTGTGAAAAAGATCCCCCCAGTCTTCTTTACTTTCGTTCTCTCTCATTTTATTTTTAATTATGTCTGTTTCTGTTTAGAGCAGATTTTGTGTTGCTTTTTGGCGAACAGACAGGATTAAATTCTTCACACCCCTTCTTTTCCCTACTGACCCACCCAAATACCGACCCACACAAAGAATTAAAAATGGAAATACACTGATAGAGAATCTTCCATAGCTGGGAACATTGAAAGGGGATGTGCCCTTTCCCTGCCCACTCGAGATGGACCCTTGTGCTAAGGACACATGCTCTCATTGGAGTTTCATCCCTGCTCTTCCTCTTCAGTATGAAACAACAGTGCGTGTAGAGAAGGGACATCTGACATACCAGATACATAAGGGGGAGGAAGGATTTGCTCCTCAGAGAGGCAGTGTATGAGGGGCTAGTCCCAGACTGCACAAAAGGCTAGAGTTCTTCTCCCTCCTGCTGTCTCTTGCAGAGCTGCAGGAGCCTGTAACACGAGTGCATTCAGCAAACACTCAGACTGGCTCCAGTCGTGGAGTGGTGTGGTGGGAAGAATAGAGTGAGGCAAACCTCCATTTTGCTTGGATTTGAGCAATGCTTTAAGTTTTGTTTCCAAAGAAAACACGGCTTATTCAGTCATGCAGCCCACCCACATCTGTTTTATCACCTGCTTCCACACTGCCCCCATTTCTGTCTGCACACCCCCATGATATTTTTGAACCTATTGATTGGTTTTAACTAGATTAAAAAAAAAAAAAAAAAAAAAAACCAAACATGAAAGCTTTGATAATAATTGCAATTCCACCAGTTGTGCAAAAAAATGGCCAAGAAAAGGGATACAAACTCTTTTCCCTGCTGACAAGACAGTGGGCTGAGTTCAGCCAGGGCAGCAGCTGTCCAATCTGCACTTATGTACCTGCCAATGAAACTGGCATGCACAGTACCCTGTGCTAGCTACAGAGTTTGCAGTATTTAGGACATAGCAGAACTTATGGAAGAGGTTGAATTATTGAGATGGGAGAGCATGGGAGGCTTAAGATACAAATCTGTAGCAAGCCAAGCTTCATTAGTTTGGCTTCATACTTTGAGAAAGCAATTACTATTTCCAAAGCTCTCACAGTATATGTAGAATGTGCTGCTGCTTAGCTTAAGAAAATGATATGTCCCTAAAAAACAGCAGTATTGTTGAAAGACCTGGGATATGTACAGTTAGTCCTGAGTTTGTAGTATAGACATTAAGATTTAAATATAAGGCAGAAGTTGCCTACCTAAAAGAAGAAATCTTGACCAAGCAATAATCAAAATGTGGAACAAGTTGCAGGACATTGTGAAGATCAAAAAGTATTCCTGGAGTGGGATGTAAAAGTAAATCAATAGATAAATAGATAAATAGAATACCAGGCAAATTTTTACTAGGCAAATTTCCAGCATAGGAATCTATGATGATCTCAGATACCATCACCCTCATAACCTGTTTCTGAGAAATTTCTGTAATTGCTTATATCCAGAGGAGAAGAGGCTCTGGCTGGGAGGGATTGACTTGTGCTCTTTCTTGTCCTTCATGCACAAACACATACTGATTTCTGTCTGAAATAGGTGCTGAGCTTGAAGAACCATTAGTTGAGATTAGAACTACTGTTGTATTATTTCATCCTCATTTGTTGGATAATCTGAGTGCTACTAAGGCAAGGAGTGAAGTTTGTTCCAGTATTCATTGGGAAGGAGACATGAAGAGATTGACAAAGTTGCTGCGGGATGAGAAACTGATAATTTTAGCAGATGTATGATGACATTTATAAATGGGTATTGGAACCTTGAATTCAAGAGGGAAGTAGTTAACCCTTTTGCAGAGATTAAAAATAATGTTATAGCATGTTTTGAAGTGTGCAAAAATTTCCTCCTGGTGACATACTTTCCTTTGGGTCTGATCTAAAGAGATCTCAGGGACTGAGCTTGAAATAATAGAGAAGCATGCAGGGGAAGAAGCTACTTTCACACTTCATTAAAAGCAGGACAACTTTCCACCAGGGATTCAGCAAGCAGGGTCCCTGCAGGACCTGCAAAGGTGTGTTTTAAACAAAAGTGAGACAGGGTTAACAGAAAACTGCAGCGATTAGATCCAAAGGGCAAAGCCTTCCCTGTGTGTAAGAATCTGACTATTTAAACAGTGACATCAGCAGAGTTTCACTGATATATTCTGATATATTCTGTCTGTGGTTCCACTGAGTCTTTTCTTTGTGAAAACAAGAAAAACTTGGTAATGAGGTATTCTCACATCATAAAATATTTCAGTACTACAAAGCTATCTGAAAATTTCAAGGTATTGGAAAATATGAAGCATTTTGCTTAGGAAGGGAAAAAAAGTGCGACTTGATGAGAAGAGTAGCAGATTTCCTTAGGGTTTATAATCCTCAATGTACTGAAGCTGCTAAGATTTTGGGGAGATAGTGGAAATTGTTACTTCCATAGTGCTTGAGTGGGAAAACTGAGGCAAAGAAGGTTGAAAGGACATCCTGGAAGAAGTCTGTGATGAACTTCACAGTTTGCCTTTAAAAAAAAATTAAATAATTTAAAAAATCCTGTGTTTAGAGTCTCCTCTGTCAGTGTTAGGGCTAAATATACTTTTCTTTCCAAATTCAAGCTGAAATTATTTTTATAAGAACTCAGTGGGAGTGACTTGCCACTTGCTGAACGCAGTGATGAGCAACCACCAAGTAACTGATCAGCTGTATAGTGAGAGGCTGCGCAGCATGCAAATGAAAGGCTCTGCCCATTGTGTCACCTCTGTGCAGGACAGTGGTTACAGCTCCCTATAAGCTTTGAAATGATGCATCCTTCAAAACCCAATGGTCCTAGCCCACAGCTTTTCCAGGTACCTCTTGTAGTCATGACAACTTCCATTCCTGTGGTGCAGCGTACTTCATCCTACCCTTCAGAACACGACACTAGTGTGTAAAGTGCAGTTACTCGCTGGACAAGATGAAGGAAGAGTGTTGAATGCAGTACCAGACGGCATGAATTGTATCACCTAATATGAACAGGAAGAGTGTCCCAACAGGGAGGCAGTGCCCCAGATGCAGCCTCACCCCAAGGCCTTTTCTCCTCCCTGGATCCCAGCACCCCTCTGGAGCATCATTTCCAAGGATGCATTCCCACCCTCTCCATCACTGCTCCCCATCAGCTCTCCTTCAGCAAAGAAATGGGAATCCAGGGGCAATGCCTGTGGGACATCCATAAGGACAAGTCAGGAGCAACACAGTGCTGCAAACCTCCCTGCCAGCAGCACGACTGGATGCCGACTGGTTCTCTAACTCGTGTTGAGGGATCTCTGGCTTGCCTGTTTCCCCAGGCAAGGGACTCTTATTGATTGACAATGAGGGGCCCACAGAACCGCGGGAGCTGTCCAGAGCTCCCCCAGAGCATGTCAGGGGAGCCATGTCTTTTCTTGTCCTAGTCTTAGAGCAAACAAAGCTTGTCCACAGTGAGCGGGATGTTCCGGCAAGGTGGTGGTGCTGCGGCAGAGGGGGTTTTGAGCAGTACTTTTTCTGGGGTTAAAGTGAAAAACAAGCTGGTAGTGTGGGGCACTGGAGTTTGAAACAGGAGCTTATCATGAGTGCAGAATGAAAGCAGATGACAGTTACTTTTATCTATTTGTCTTCATTTCAGTGGATTCCCCCTTCACCCACTCCCACCCTCCTCCCATCTCTTTCTTTTGGGTGAATAGCAGTTTTTGAACAATCTGTAAGTAGTTGCCAGCTCAGCTCCTTTGCTTTTGAGCCATATTTATCACTCGTTTCCTGTTTTCTTACAAAAAGAGTTCTGCTGCCTTTGAGTTTTGCAAAGGGGTCTCTTTTCTGCAAGAAAAGGAAGAAACGCAGGGAAGCTGTTTGCTTAAAATCTGGAAAAGCAAAGAGCTTCCCCTCACCTTGTTAATCCCACTGACCTTTTTCCCAGCTCTCCTTTAAATAAAAATAATTATTTTATGTCTGTCGATCCCTTTTTGCTCTATATATCATCTTTACATCACAGATAGTCATTACTGAGAAAAAAAACTAGTACAGTGAACTAGCTGGAAGGGATCTTGAAAGAATATCTGTTCAGCCGCAAGGCAGGACCAGACGTATCTAATTGTTGGATAATTAGAATCCAGCAGTCTATGAGTAGATCCATCAGAAGATTCAGATTTCCAAACTGCTCTTGCTGAGTTATTCTTAAGAAGGACTGACTTCAGCTACTGCAGTTGCCATCTTGGGAATGCTTTGCCTAGACCCACAGTATCTTTGGCTCAAGCTAATAGCTCTTAACCTGATTGCTCTGGGTTTTACATTCAAAACTGTGACATATTTGGTTCTGATAGTTGGCCTGCCCTGAGAGAAGTGGCCACTGCCCATCAGTGGAGTGAGCACTGGGACTCAAGAGCATAATGCACAATGGGCTTCTTTGCTAGCCATTGTACTATGGAGGCTTTTATCCACCATGACACACATGCTGGAGCAGCAGTTCCCAAATGACAGTTTTGCAAACCCCAGCTTAGTAGGTTATCAGGGGAAATGTGTGGGAACTTCTGTCATCTGTCCATGATGACACCCTGGGAGAGGGCAAAAACATGAAGATCCCAAAAGCGACCTGGCCATTCAGGAAGTTTAACCCAGCTGCAGAAATAAATCCTCTGCTTGCTCTATGTTTTATATCTCTGGATGCATCCAAACCCTTACAAAGTCACCATCTGGGCCAAGAAGGAAGAGAGAGAGGCTGGGAAGGACACGGCATTCATTTTCTTTTCACCCTATCTGCTTCCATACATGTGATGTACCTCCCAAAATTTCTTTAGAGGGAAGATCTGGCTTTTTAGGTGCAGAGGAGCTGAGTACATAAGATGGAAAATGACTTTAAATTATCACACAGATACTGGGATATGAAAACAACCCAGATGACCTGTCTTTCTCTGACTTTTCATGCTTTTTGCCCTGTTCCTTTCCGCAAAGCGGTTGTGCACTAAAGTGCATGGGAACTGCCCCACTTTATAATCACTGAATCCAGCTTTAAATTTAGGCCTAGCTGGGAGACCTTCCTCTTGACTCCCTGCAATTTACAGTCCTTCCTCTCCACATTTAATTGTGTTTGTAAATAACTAGTATACCTTTTGGTGGAAAAATAAAAGTGGAAAGGATCTGTTACAGGATAGATTTGCAAACTAAATCTTTCTTCTACAAAGAAGGGATAGGGGGGAGGAATCCTTTGGTGTTTTATTTCCTGCACAATAAAAAAACCCTCATACTGCTGTAAATAAAACTCCAGTAACCATAGTCAGCTGAAACCATGTGGAAATCACTGATTTTCAAGCTGAACCAAACTGTCCTTTTATATACCTCTGCCATTTATTGGCACTAAGCTGAAACAGAGTTTGAATGTGGTGGAGTGGCAGGTGGCTGTTTGCTCTGTGCCATGCCTGTACAGCACCCAGCACAGAGATTTTCTGATCCAAAAGGAATATTTTAAGGACATTGCAATAGTAAAAATATACAATTGTGCTGGGTGGTAGGTCATTACTCTGCTGACTGCATTTGTTCTTTAAGCAGCCGGAGAGAAGCCAGTATATCCCAATAGCTAAGAAAGGATTTGCACGCCTGCCTGGGGATCTCAGTGCTTTATCTGCTCTAGTGAACCAAGCCTCCAGCTCCCAAAAATGCAGCGAAATACAGCCACTCAGGGCCTTTTTCTTTGTCACTGAGTTTCACGGTCCTGGACCAAAAGGGAATTTAAGGGGAGAAGGTAGGAACAGAGAGAGCATAGGTCCTGTTATCTCCTAAGGAAGCATGTTCATAAATTCCTATTCCTAATACTAGATCACCTTTTTATGCTTGAGTCAGATACTGATGAAAATATGTTCTCTGGTGCGTCAATGTTTCAGTACTTTGAATCTTAACATAGAATACACTTTCTTTTTTTCCCAATCACTTCATTTTCGCATGAAGTGTCAGAGCACTATTTCCTGTCAGCTGAATGTTATGATGGAGGAACCATTCTCCAGGATACCTGCCCCATGGGCTATAGAGGGATCCTTGCCAGTAGAGAGCTTACAGTACTTACAGTAGAAAGCAGCTTATCCCAGGTTTTCATTTTGACATCTTCTCACCAGTAAGATGTGGGCAAATAGGAAGGAGTTCAGACAAGGGCTACAAAAATGATGAAGGGCTAGCAAAGAGCTGACTTATGAGGACAGATTAAAAGAACCAAATACATCTAGGGGTAACTGAGGGGAGGGGGAGGAAGAGAATGTGTTATTTATCTCTCTATTTTTGCAAGATGTAAATTCCAAGGTAGGAGATGAACTGGTTATGATGGTACAAAGGCAGATTTACTAGAAGTTGTAGTAGGAAATTAAGCAAAGGAAGTTTTCAGCTGAACGTCCGGAGAATTTTGTTGAGGATAGGGTAATGATGATAAATCCTTATATAATATTTTGATAGCTATATGGGGTAAATGGTGGCAAGCTGATTCTGGCATCCAGTGTTTCTAGGTAATAGGGAAGTACTGCTATCTAGCCTGGCTTGCTATATGAGAAAAGGCTTAGTGCAGAGAAGGAAAAGTTATCCACCCAAGATGTGAAGTAGAGATGAGTAAAAAACCTTGTCTAAGTATAAGTAGCTTTGGTACTCTAGCAGTAGTTTGTCTAGGCATCGACTGTGTTACCTGGTTGAGTAAAACTGTGGAAAACAGTTGTTAATCGTCTATTGCTGACATTTCTAAAGACAAACTGATTAGTAGAACTTTTCCTAGACAGCTCAAGCACAAAATGTGGCTTTTTTCTTGTGGCAGGGGTATGCAGAATAACATTGGAAAACTTGCCATTTAGTTGGTAAACAAACTGAAGCAACCATCACTGCTTTCCGGACTGGGGTCAACTCGCCACACCTCTATAGTAGTGCTCACTGAACTTACTAGGAATTTCTTAACACCAGCCAGGGGAACACATCTTTTTAGTAGGGTGATGGAAAGCCAGTAATTGAGGACGTGAGGGCCTGAGGTGAGCATGTCACTATTCTGATAACAACATCAGAATGTGCTTTGCAAGGGATAACCCCATATAAGTCTGATAGGAGTACATAGGATGGAAAGCACTGGTGTCTTCTGCGTCTTAAAGCAACCCTCATCTAATGCCTGCTAAAGCCACACTGGAGTCTTTCACTTGACTTTGTCAAGTAATGGGGAATCCCAAAGATCTTCCGATTTTTACACCCTCTGACAGAGAAATTTTTCACATGACTCAAGATGAAAGGGGGGTGGGTTTCTCTTAATCTTTTTTTTTTTTTTTTTTTTTTCTTTTTTTTTAATGCAGTGTTCAGTGTCTGGGACAAAAAAAAAAAGTATTGTCAGATGTGTAAATGCAAATTTAATGAGCACTTAAAACAATCCCTCCAAATCAATGCAAAAATATTCCACCATGGAGTCATTTTGATTAAAAAAAAAAAAAAAAAGGCATGGGGGGAGGAGGAGGTAGCCTGAAATAAGCAAAATTTCAAGCTAATGGGAATCTCATTCATTATTTAATCCACTCCTTATTTGAAATGTACAAAAAATGGAATCTAATATGGCGTGTGTATGTTGTTGTCTTAGCGAAAAGACAGGGGCAAAGGCCTGCAATTTCACTTAATATATTAAATCCTACTGCAGGCTTTGAGCCAGATTAATAACTCTAGCAAGCTAGAAAATCCCAATATATATTTTTTCTATCTCCATGTGTGATGCTGCTTGATTCATAAGCAGCTCTACCGCTGGGCTTTATTAAATACAAATAAAATATCTCTTCTATTGCAAAAGCCCACAAGGTGACAGAAAGAAGAGAAGCAACTGTCCTTGCTAGTTAAAATGTATTTTCTTTGGCTTCCTTCTTGTTATGTCAGCCCCTAATTCCCAGGTCGCTAGAATATTTATAGTCGTAACCCCACGCATAGAATCCAAGGGGATAGACTGAAAGAATTTGTTCCCAATCACTGGGGCATGCTTGTAAAAAAGACCCTGCAGTATTTCTACCCTCAAGTGGACATGACTCAATTTGAAGCCCACTCAGGAGAAGAGCTTGAGAAGTCCAATGTGCCCTTTGCAGTCTGGGAGCCCTGTTTTGTGGTTGATTAAATATGCTACTGAATGGCTCGCTGGCATGTCCACCATAGAACCTGGGCTGGAGCTTTGTTTGTCAGGCAGCACGTTTGAACCACAGGCTTGGAAAACAGGAATAGTATCAAGGAAATTAAAATCACAAGACTTGTTTAAAAATCACAAGGTTGAAACATGGAAATAAAGGAGAGAAACTATACCTTTAAGGTTGCATGCCTTTCCCTGTACATGCAGTGACAATAAAACCAATGGCTTAGGAGAAAAAAGGAAACCAAAATTACAAGGATAGCATAGTCCTGCCTATAAATAGCAGCACAATTTAGGAAATCAAGGCTGTACTTAAATACTGCTCTGAAGAGGGAAGGATTTTCTCATGTACTTACCACCTTTTCCTAAATCTGGGCATCTGTGTGCATAATATAAGGCCAAGTTCTTGGAGTCCATAGAGCAAAAAAGTGGACAGGGTTTCCTAGAAAGTCAAATTAGATCCCATAGCAACTCATTGCTTCAATATCTTACAATGCTATAAAAAAACCTGAATATGCCTTAAATTTAACAGTGGTAATCCCTTCATGGGATGCCAGCAAAAACCTAGAAGCACCAAATTTTTTTTTCAGGTAGATCTGCTGAAGTAGATGCAGTACAAATATGTAGGAGATGGATCCTGCTCTGGAGAGGTTAGGATCAAAGTAGGCAAGTGAAATAGAAAGTTTTTATCTGCAGTGGTCAAAGAGAGCTGGGCTGATGTAGAGCAGAGAAGAGGACACCAGTTAAAGGACTTTGGGGAAAGATGATGCCCTCTTAACATCGCATTTAAGCCATCACTTGATCTTTCTAAAGCAAACATAAGAATTATATCTAATTTCATTTATTCCTCTAGAGAAAATGGAGCTTTAAGTGCACTGGAACAGGATAAAATTACCTCTCCAATATAATTTCCCAACTTTTTTTTTTTCTTTTTAAATCATTGATAATCAAAAAAATTTGCTTTATTTTAATTAAAAGAAGAAGAAAAATGAGGACACAAGTTGGTGCTGCAGGTTATCACACATCTGACAGTGAAATAATAAAGAAGTAGGTTTTACTGCTGCTGTTGTTTGTAGTGTGGGAAAATACATGTAAAGTTATTTTTAAATCCACGTTAGTAACTTAATGGATTTTTCCACTCTCTCCTGGCACAGAACAAGGATTCCAGTCCTGACTGTGCTAGACCTGATGGAAGCGGTGTCCAAAGGGACCAAGTACAAGGGTATGGTGCAGGAGGAGAGATGGTTTTCTGTCTATATCTGCAAGTCAGGTGTCACGATTGTGGTTGGAGGATGCCTCTGAAACTGCCCTGGTGTCACTGCAGCATCTCTACTGTGCTGTAATCAGCCAGCAAGGAGTGGATAACCTGAAGGGGTTCAAAACCGACATAGGCTACTCCAGTCCTATTAAATAATTGGGCCAGTCCTCAGAACTGCTGTTGGCAGTGATTTATTGCAGCGTGGACTGCCATGAGAGCAGGAGGTCCTGTTTGAAGGAAAAAGACCTGAAGTACTCAGTGCTTACCACATGCAAAATGGAAAGATGGTCCTTGACCTGAACTGCTCAGAGATGCGAATGCCTGAGAAAGGCCACAGCAAACAGATGGAGGGAGAGTAGGGTAATATACAACGGATTATGATTTGGTTAGGAAGTTGCAGTGGTAGCACACTGGCTGCCTCATGGGTGTTGAGTGGTTTGGAAGTGTCACTGAAAAGGTGAGTTTCAAGGAGGGATGGCAAGGCCGACTCAGTAGTAAATGCCTCTGATATTGGCAGGACTTTCATATCCCTGGTACACAAAGGTCTCTGGACAGTAGAAACAGCTGACATAGCTTTGGGGTTAAGCCAACACTTTCATGCTGTTAGGATGTTTATCTGAACCAACCATTGCAAAACGCTCTCCCATGCCTACCTTAATATTAAAGGGCTCAGAGGCTTTTGAGGACAGAAGGCATCATTTCTCCTGACCTTCTGGATGTAATAGAGGCCATGGGATTACAGTGACTCCTGCATCAGGCCCCCATCACTCGGGCTGAATCACAGCAGCTCTCTCGGAAAGGCATGCAAACCTAATAAAGAGCCTTCAAGGGAGCTGGAGTCTTCCTTCTATAGGGCCTGTGTATGCAGTTGCACAGCATGTGAAATATAGTAAGTATATACTCTTGAACTGTTTTTAACTGTTAAATGGCTTTCTGAAAAGCTCAGTGTTTTTGAGCACAATCATGTGTACTGCAGAGGCAGGAGCTGAAGGCTAATTTGAAAAATTCATGCTGGACACTGGACTGAGATGTGCCCTTTAAATGATGGTCAGTGACCCAGGAAGAATTTCCTGAGTGCAAGAGGACCTCAGCAGAATTGTTTCATGTCTGCAAGTGTGTGGCTAAGCAGTTTAAATGGAAATAGTACTAAGGGTATATTGCTTTCCTCTGGCTTGCATTTAAAGTGCTTATCCTGTGCTTCAAACGCCCATGATT
The DNA here is from genome assembly GCA_024733675.1 of Psilopsiagon aymara. Taxonomy (NCBI): domain Eukaryota; kingdom Metazoa; phylum Chordata; class Aves; order Psittaciformes; family Psittacidae; genus Psilopsiagon; species Psilopsiagon aymara. Next base: position 39,418 of record JANRGW010007037.1, on the reverse strand, counting down.
TTACACAAACTTAAGTTCTGCGGAAGCACTTCCAAACTTTAAAAATGAAAAGTCAGTAAAATTCCCAAATCTTATTTTAATTTATGATTTTGTCCTCTTTGTGCCCCAAGTACCATGTTACTTATTCCTCTTTCTCTTACCTAGTCTGCTACATTTGAAAGGTCCACAGATATTAAAGTTAACTGAGAGCATAAGCGATGAGATTTTAGCTAAAGTAATAGGGTTCAGAAGCTAGGTTTTGTCTGTGCTATAGATTTGCTTTTCAAGCCCTGAGTGCGACAGGAGAGCTTTATGATAGTGAGGAGTTAGGGAGAGGGATGGTATTTGCCTTCACAAACTCATTAGTTATCTTTTCTAGCTATATGCTGGACAATGTGAATGGGAGGGGGTATGTTTTCTTTTGGGAGCCATTTTGGACAGACCAGAGTCATGATCATTTTTTGATACTTTAAATGAAACTGAAAAATAAAAAATAACTATAAATTACAGGGAAGTTTAAACTATCTCCAGAAATTATGGAATCAACTGAGCCTGGTGTAGCTGCCAACATTCTCCTAAACTGCCCGCATCCATTACAACACTTTTTTCTCTGTTGAGATCATGTCTGTCATGTTTGCAAGCTGTAAGTATACAATCCAAAACCACACTGTTTCAGCATTGCTAAGAAATTGTACTAGGACTAGGACAGAAAATTGATTAGTCCCTTTTCTCTGTTCCAGCTTAAGAGTGATGCAGTAAATAGTGTTAATGAGGAAAAGTGAATGAGATTTCTAACACTGTTTGGCTTTAATAGTTTTTTTCCATTTGCTAATAGTCCAGATAATAGCAACTGCCCTTCAATAACATGTGTTGGTTTGTTTGTATCTTTCTTCTGACAGCATCTTTTTAAAACAACATGTTACACTCATTCATGAAACAGTTATCTATTCTGTGCTTGTTTGTTTCTTCAGGCAAGCTAAGTATGTCTTTGTTAACACTGGCTCTCAGGCATTGTGTACCTGCAGGCTGTGCTTAACTCCCTCCTTTTAAGGGTCTCTGTCAATTAAAATTGCAGACACAAATTTCAGGTGATTTGGAACAGGACTTTCAAATCCAAATGCTGATTTCACACTCATAAAGCAGAGCTGCACAGGACCAGTGGTGATGGCTAATTCTTCAGTGCACTGGCTGAGCTGTAGGCAGGAGCAGGAGTGTTTATGGAGCACCAAGGATTCTAATTCAGATTGGATTCTGAGCTTTACAAGTAGGATTATTTTGGTATCACCATTTCCAAAGCTGATATCTTATTCATCTCATAAATTCCTCCTAAGCACACTTTTACCCACCACAATGTTCTTGTCAGTTCTAGTCTTCTTATCTCTTCATTGCTGTATCTAAACACTTTCCAATATTGTCCTAACCAGATGGACACTATTATGTCACGTAATATTCTTTATCATCATCTCCCCAGCAAAGTGGAGTAGTGTTTTGATAGGGTTTAATTTGTTTCTTCCTTGCAATTCGTGTGCTGATCCATGTGAGCATCTGAAGGAGGAAGTTAAATTGGCTGCAAGAAATTTGTGTGTACAGAATGCTCCTTTGTTCCTGTGTTTCTTCCAAAATACTATATTTATCTCGAAAATTATGGTTTCCACTTAAGTTATACATACAGAGAAAAGGTTTGTTGGGCTTTCAGAGCTTCTCAAATACAATTTATGGCATACAGCATTAGGTCTCTTCTGCATAGCTCATACCTTTGAGGTGTTTCCATGTGTCCTTCTATGATTAAGTGACAATGTGTGATTCAGGATTGCCTAGCAAATTCATTTTCTTTCATTGTACCAGTCTTCCCAGCCCACTCAATCAGCCTGTTTTATCAAAGCATTTCAATGCCTAAATTATTAGCAAAGTAGAACAGAGATCATTTACTTTGGGGTGTCTATTCAGTTCTTTTCCCAAGTATTTAATCTCAGATGGGTGACTGTAAAGCTACAGTAAATTGTAATCGCAATTACTGAATGGTGACAGTTAAATGGTATGTAAAAGGAGCCTTTAAGCTACATACTGAGTTTTATTCTAGTTTGTTACTGACATTTCATTCAAAGAAAAAATCTCATAAAGTTTTAAGTTTTTAGACATAGTCAGCTAGACCAGAAATGCTTACAGAACAGTGCTACTCAGTTATTTCTGACATAATAACCTTTTTAATTATAATAGCTTATTTTAAAGTATTTGAGTACTTTATTTAATATAAATTCATTTAAGATAAATGAATGCGACTTCAAATTGTTACTTGGATTGGTTCTCAGAATATCCATTTAGCTTTCTTGTTAAATAAAATATCCTAGTTTGAACTGGCATCTTTGAAAAAAAACCCTCATGTAGTTCACATGGAATAATTATTTGATTAGCGTGTTCTCAAATTTCTTTGAATAGCCTTGGTCAGTGACAGTATGCAAAGCCTCTACCTAATCCCTGAGTGACAGAACTCACAGTTATCTTGATGGAAAAGATCTTTTGCCACCTATCCCTGCAAAGCACTCCTCTCCCCTTTGTTGTAACACGGTAGGTATGATCGTTTGTCATTTTTTTAAGACTGGCTTACCCTCCCAGTGCACTCGATTCCCAGTTAACAGATGCTTTGACTTTAAAATACTTTTACCCTTTTCAGGTTTCTTTCTGTACCTCTTCCTTTGATTCAAAATTTTCCAAGTTGGGAAGCAAAGACTGCCGCTGCTGGGATGCCTGCTTCCCCCATCCCCAAGTGAGCCATCCCTTCCATGGAAGTGAATACATCTTGGCAAGGAGATGAACATGTGAAAAAGTTTCCAGAGGGCAAATGGGATGGTTGATGAATTATAGGGAGCATATCATTTGTTGTATTTCGATTACGATTTGTCCAGACATCACTGTGGTTTCTCCTGAGGTTATTTCCTTGAGATTAAGCAAAGCATAATAGTGTGATGGAGTTGAAGTTTATAGGGAAAGAGGTTAGAACATTCATTAAACTTTTCTGTATTTATCTCACTTTTCTTTCAAAACAATTTCTTTTAAAGCCAAAGACAGATACTTGAATGAAAAATGATCCATCTCCTTAGCCATCCAATCCACTGAATTTCATGAAAATTGACCTCTGCATTAGATCGACTGATCAGAGGAGCATAACCCAGGTTTAGTGCCTGTCAAAGAGAAAACCAATTTAGTTTCAGCTGCTTTGACAGGAGTGCATCTGCAGGACTTTGAGCAGACTGATCAGATGGGTTTTTTTATGGTTGTTGTTCCAAGTCTTTGTTAAACTTCAACTCACAACAGTTCCTTTACTACTGATTCTTTGTGCTAAAATAAGTTACTGGGTGTTTCACAGGAGGTGCTGTCAAATCCTGGACTTATGTGTATGCATGAGGACTATCATGTCACCCTCTTGTGGTATAGATAAGGGACTATCCTTTCTTTAAACTGCTCAAAGTCCTGCATTTCCTTACCTCTTTACAAGTTCCGAAGAAGCACCACCAAGTGAAAGAATGCAATTTTCTCAAACTATTGTCTTCTGGATATAAAATGCAGTTCAATCACAGAGTGAGTTCTAAACTTAAATAAGCTATTTCACATGAATAAGTTTTTTTTGTTTGGATTTTTTTTTTTTTTTTTTTTTTTTAACTAGCTTTATGTAGTTCTGCCTGTATTTCTGAAGCTGGTCTTTGTTAATGGAATCTGGTCTTGACCATATGTGAGAGCATCGGTTATATGCTAGTGGTAGTGGCTGGTTGGTTGGTTGGTTGGTTGGTAAGTTGATTTCTTTTTTTGGCAGAGCACAGTTAAATATGTAGGCATGGATTCAAAAAGCAGGTTTGATAATCTCCAGGCTGGTATGATATGGATAGATCAAGCTGATAATGATCGCATTTTCCTGTGTGATTTTGGTTAGCATTCCTCATGAGTAATCTGAATAGGCTCTAACCTAGATTTCCATGCTAGTATAAGTTTTCAGTGCAAAGTTCTTGTTAATTCACATTATCCTCAATTCATAAGAGCTCCTGGTTGGTTTGTTTTGGATTTTTTTCTCCTTTTTTCATTCTATTGTCGCCTCTTTTTCAAACTTCCAGATGTAGTCTGCAACTTCTGCAGATTTTGGACAGGATATAAGTTAAAAAAAAAAACAAAACACAAAACTCTTTTTCATTTGGGACCTATTATAAACATGTTCCCTATTCTAGTTCCAGGGATATTTGTGTCTCTCTAGACTCTGATCCAGTGGAACTCATTGTCATATGAATGCAGCTGATGAGAATAATTTTTATAGGCTTTAAGCACGGAAAAAGAAGATAAAAATGCACAGAGGTACTGGTAAATAAAGGGAGGAAACATTTTAAGACAGAGTCATGCAAATTTTCTAAACGTATTACTTAAACCAACCTTTTAATGATTAGGCTTTAAATGGAAAGTTCCTGTGGGAACGTATTATCTCATCAGTTTCTACTACAGTATTCCTTGTGCCCTCAGTTGAAACAGCTGGAACTAGCTAAATTATGCCATTTTGTTTGTTTTCTATTGTATGAAACTCTTTCTGTGCATGTTTCAACTGCAATAAGAAAAAAATCAGTCTTTTTTCTTCCCTTCTCATTCTTTCTTGGCCCAAAGAATGTTTAATAATTTATACAAGTGGAATATCTCCAAGAGAAGAGAGGGAGAGAAACAGGGAAGGGAGTAAAATGGAGAGGAATGCTGTTGTAGAGTTGATCCCCAACTTGAAATAAATATCACCCTTTTTGGACTTGATTATTTACCAGTTAGGGGGAAAGGGAAAAAAAAAAAAAAAAGAGAGAGAAAAATCCTGAACCTCTGATAAATAATTCAGGCTCCTCCATCTGTGAAAATGTTGGATTTGGCCTAATTTTCCTTATAAACAAAGACCATCATCTGCTCCAGAAAATAAAATCGGCAGAATTAAGTTCTGAAGGGGCATTTTTGCCCTGCCAAGATCTGATATACTTTTTTCCCCACATGCATGCAATTAAAAAGCCAAAACAGGAAATTATAACAGAAAATCAGGCAAGCTACCTTCCATCCCTGTTTCTGGTAAAATGTCAGCTGCTTAGGGGTATGTTGTTGAAAGACAGGTCAACACAAGAAAAGTTGCTGAGCTTTGTCATATTCTGCTGTTCAGTGCCTAAATCCCTTTGGCATCAAGTGTTAGATACCTGATACTGACCCAGGAAGGAGACTCCATCATCAGGGGTTGTGATGGAGCTCGAAGAAGGACAGGAAGTAACTCCACTCTGATCTGCACCAGAGTGGACATCTTTTTCAAATTTAGCATATTTATGATGAACAATTTTGTTGATTCCACCTTTCCCTGTGGATTTTTTCTTTAGAACTGTAGAGAGATGCCTGGATGCAAGTAAATGTTCTATTTACAGATCATCTGAAATCAGTGAATTCATAGAGGCTAGCTAAGCCCAAAGTAGTTCCTGGGACAGATGTTTCAGGTCATAAAGGTCTGAGGATAAGAGCACCCTGAGGTTCAGGTGAAATGGGACCACACCATGAGTCAGTATATGACCATAAAATGGCTAAAGTCTCATCTGCTGTCCTCTATATCTGACCTAGAAGAGGGGGGAACAATGTCATACTGCTGACCTCTCAGGGTTTGTATGCTCAGAGCAGTTAAATGCCAGTGGAAAGGCCTCTGGGAAGCTGAGGTGGGTGTGCTGAGCTATATAGGGTAGGAAATAATCTTTAGGCCTTAATCTATAGACTTTGGAAGGACAGGAAAGTTGCAAGGAAGGGAGCCTTGATCTGCAACTTAGAAAAATGAAGCAAGAACAAATGGTTGAGGGAACTTTGAGAAGTTTTGGGCATAAAATGTAGTGTGATGCTGGTAAGCACATCAGATCTGTAGCAGATGCTTCTTTGCATTCAGCTTGTTCCTCTAATTTCACAGAAGCTCAGGAAAAAGCTCAAACCAAACCAAACTCCAAAACCAACCAACCTAAAAAAATCTCAAACAAGCCAGTTAATCTGGCACTAGTACTCACGTATGTGAGAAATTTCTGGTGGGAGCTTCCTGGGAGAATATATGGCTAAATTGTTATCATTTCCCTCCTAAAACTCTAAAAATGTTAACGAGGGCTGGTGCAAAAACTTGTAATTTCAAAATCAGATTAGTCTAATATAAATGTCCTGAAAGCGTGGTCTTTCTGAAAAGCAAACCAAAACACTCGTGAAAGCGCAATATCAGTTTTCCTTCAACAGTTACAGTGGTGAGCCTAGCTTTGCAACATCTGAAACAAATCCAGCTATCTAGCTCTGTCAGGCAGGTGGGATATCTATCTGCCTGCCACACACAGGAAAGTTTCTGCTCAGTTCTAAACTCAAAACACATAGAGGAAGAATCTATCATAAAGTGTTTAGGAAAAAGAAACAAAACCAAACCAGCAGGCTTTAGAGTTCCTTTTCTGGATTCACATAATAATGATAAAAAAGTGACATTTTAAAACAAAATTAAATTGATGTAGACTCTTGGAGAGTATGCAGCTTGCTGGATGCTTCTCATAAGGCTGTGCTGAGCTGTGACTTTGGGGAAAACAATCCAATCCATGTTACCATTTCTGATACGATCTTGACATTTTGAGCCTTCAAGAAGGGTTGGTTGGGTCTTTTTCCTAAACACAAGTGGCGATGTTCAAAGGCCAGTCACTGTTCCAGGGGCTGCTGTGGTTAGATGGAGCAATGCTGTTGACACTGAGCACCAGGATGCTGGAATGCAGGCACATGTCATGAGGAGCATGTAAGGGCTGAGGTGGATAAAGTGAAGCCCAGAAGTGGAGATAGGGAAGGGTAAGCAAGGAGTTTTGGTGGAGTTCAGATAGGCCTGCAGTTTTGACAGCTCTCCCTAGCTGGCAGGTTAGCCTCTGACTTCGTTCCACCTCTGTGGGGGTACACGAAGCATTGTCTGGAGCTGTAGTGCCATGAGAGGGAAGTGTTTGTTTCATCTGGGTTAGAGCAACAAACCCAATCGAATCCCCAAAAAGAATCAGACTTTCTGAGGCTTTCAGTGCTCTGTTTGGAATATTACTTTTTTCCCTTTCTCTTTCCTTCCAATGTTCCTCTCAGTCTGAACAGCATTTTAAAGTGCTTTGCACAGACTGCGAAGAAACAAGGAGAGTCTTTCCTTGGGGTGCCCTTTTCAGCTGCTGCACTGGTTTCTTTGATGGGGCAAGAGGAGCAGATGGAGACCAGCCTTGCCCCTTTCCTCACTGAGCCAGATTCAGTCTTGCAGGGAAGAAAAGATGAAATGAACCTTACTTTGGGGATCAGGGGAGCAAGAAGAGAGAGGATGGAAACCTCCTTTTCCCCTTTCCTCACTGTGCCAGACCCTGTCTTGCAGGGAAAAAAAGAAGAATATGAAATTTGCTTTTGGGATAGGTGAGCAAGATGGGAATAGCTCTTCAATTGTTTCCAGTCAAAGATTAGTTAATTTCGGAGCGATGACACTCCATTAGGCATTGAGGGATCAAGCTGTCCAGCACTGCACTACCAGAAAATCAACCCTTTTGCAATGATCAACCTATTTTTATAACATCAGGAGTTAAATCCTGGGGAACAGCTCTGTGTGTGCACATATACATGTGTGCAAGATAGTTATGAAAGACCTGTCTTTGACCTCCTTGCTTTAAGCAGAAGGTTATTGTCTTAAATAACACATCCAGCTCACAATTCCCTTTGATCCTCTGAAACTTCAGCTCAGCCACCTGATATAAATTTCATCCCCCTCTCCAACTCCTTGCAATCCCTCCTCCCCATCCGCCTCCCCACAAACATTCAAAGACATTATAGCAGGAACTAATTTTGTCTGGACTATTATTAGATCATGAGATCAGGGCAACATAGAGGTCGTAAAATGTTTCATTCTCTCTGAATGGCCATCGTGCCCCTATCAGGTACCATAACGTTAGGTTTGCTTATTGTGCAGATTGCTTGAGTTGCAAATTGCACATTATCCAGCTTAAACACCTGGCATTTACATTCATTATAACCCTGACACCCCCCCTTTATGGCCTCCCGCGAGGGCCTTCCAATTGGTCAGAAGCGCAAATGAATGTTTTATGATTATGATGAATAATGTGAGTGGCTGTGGAAGGGGGTGGGGAGAAAGGAAAGAACAAGAAAGAGATGGAGACAGAGGGAGGACTTTATAAAGCACTTTGACGTTGCAAAGCTTTTTGTCAGAGGTATGCAGTGATCTCTGTTGCTGGAAAAGGACTCACTATAGCTGAATGGGGCTAAACCATAGTACAGTAGCTTTCAGAGATGGAAAATTTGTGTCCTGGCTGTAGGAAGGGTGTGGGATGGTGCTGAAGTACAGGCACTGAACAAAGAGCTGGAGAGATCGGTTAGGTTCTGGGTGGTGTTTCTTGTTTCTCAGTGATTTCAAACTAATACCTGCGCAGATTTCTATCATTAGTTTCTCTGTATGCATACACCAGGATTGGTTTTGACTATCCACTACCCTCTTTCTTCTTTCCCTCCTTCCTCCTAGTCCAGTTCAGGGTGTTTGCACTGAAATAGTCTTTTTGCCCTGCTCTTTCCAGACCTCATGTTTTCCCTGAGATAAGGGGCTAGAAGACTTGCGGGTAACTTGAGGTAGAGCTAAATGCAGTTTTGGGGTGAGTGACTATAGCATCCAAATCAAAAGCTATCGTGCCAGTGTTTTCCTGCCTTGTTTGCTGGCATGGAGAAGGGTCATAGCTTTGAATTAGGAAGCTGCAAACTAAATGTATGAAGCCATTTACTGGACTGCTTCTTGGGTCTTTGACTTTTTATTGGCTCTTTTGTTTTTGCTGTCAGTGGCTGCTGGGCCAACTCTATGTCAAGAAGTCATGCTGTGTTTTGAACCTGGGTGTTATATTTTCTATTTTATTTCCCAGCCAAGACTTAGTTCCACTATCCTAATGCTGTTATGCCTCAAGATTGTTTTTCAAGGGGTAGCTGAAGGTGGACAGAGTTTATCTCTTGCTTCTGAGACCATCTTCGAAACTGAGCAGCCCTGACTATAATTTTGTTTTCAGGGAAGCTGTAGCTATTTTGCTGTTGACTTCAGTGGAACTTCAGGGCTAATTTCATAGGCTTTAGTCAAACAGAAAAGTTGGAAAAACAGGCTCTGTCTTGTGGGTCCTTCATGGCCAAACAAGAGCCTGAAAATTGCTTCTGGCTTTGCTAGTGCCATGTTTCCCCTCAGGAGGCATGCAGAGATCATTCCAGGATGCTCCAAGCAGGCAGTGAGAGAGCGAAAAAAAGGTAAAAAATTCTAAATGAGACTCTATGTCTCCAGAGATTGTTTCCATGGCTTAAATGATTTAATTAATAAATAAATAAATGGGATTGAAAGTTGCCCTGGAGAGAGACTGAGGTTCTGGGATATATTTAACCCCCCACTCCTCCTCCCTCCCCTGGTTTTGTTTTGCTTTATCTCTGAGCAGGGCTGCTAGTTGCTGGTTGCTGGGTGCTGTTTTGTACTTCTTCGTCTAGACTAATGAGACTTTGCTGTAATGGAAAGCTCATGGTGAGGGCAGAGATGGATTTGACTGTTTTGTTTAGGGCTTGTGTGCATTGTAGGGTACCAGCTGGGCAAAGGATGGCAATTTTGAAGGCCAGCTTTGTTACAGCCTCACAATTTAGAAGTAATCAAGTAGCATACTGATAATGAGAGTTTTTAAATGCAGTCTTGGGGGCTGCTCAAAACTGATCTGGTTGAATGGCAAATTGCCCTGTGCTGCTTTCTCTCTCACTTTGTCTGCTATGGCTCACTTATTTATGATGTACACTGAGCTCAGGGAAGCCGTGTACCCACAGTGTTGGGCCCTACCTCAACCAGTAAAGAAAAGGCAAGTCAGTCTTAGAAGATTCAAGCGGAAAAGTCAGAGATACATGGCAAAGACTAGCAGGACGGTCAGTATGGATAGAAAAGACATTGGTGAGGAGTCTTCTGCCTGAGCTCTTTAAGGCAAATTAGCAACACTTGAGATAACGGGATAGATGTCATCTGTTGTCCTGTACAAAGGACATATATCTGTCATTAGTCTTGTAATCTACTGGTATTTAACCTAGAATCTCCCTGTCTAAAAGCGTAAGTGTTGCTGGATTGCATTGGAGAAGTTATTTATCTCATTAGCAGAACTACAAGTGGACACATAAGCCTGGTGGCTGGTCCTCAGAGTGAAGGTGATAGAATCAGCAAGGAAGCTGAGTGCAGCCTTAGGTGGTTGTCAGCATAGTTCAGCCTTCAAATCTATGCATTGTTTATTTTTTTCATAATACTCCTCTCATTTAATTATCAGCCATTGATGAAAATATGCTCTTTGCCAACCACAAGCATAAAGAAACCGATCCAACAGTACTCTTGACATATCAGTTTCTTATGGCAAAATCTTACAAAACTCAATAGGAATGAAATAATCAGGATTTTATAGAAACAACTCTGAGAGGGCATATAATCTATTTGATAATGTTTTGATTTCATGGACAGATAGTTATGACTGTTTCAATACACCCTAATGATTTTATTATGATCATACTCAGTTCAATCCTGCAGATGTGTATACACCCAAGTTTCCTCTCATATTTTCTGTTAGACAGTATAGGTATCTGTAATACACAAGATAGCTTTGCAAGTGAAAAACATCAGTCCCAGTGAGCAGAGGACCTTCTGTGTTCAGCAGTCACTTGGAAATTACACAATTCAGTCATGCTAGGTCTGCTTGACTATTTCTACCTCCAGATAATGCTCAGCTTTGGGTGTTACAGAATAAGTGCTAAAATCCACATAAGGGATAAATACAGAATAAACTGAGTTTCTTCTCAAATTTGCTCCCATGCAGTTGACTTATGCTTAGGAGCATGAGGGTTACTTCCCTAGCATTTCTTATCTGAGACAGTGCAACTGTGGATGGTCTCATTATGCATATAAATGTCTAATCCTATTTGGAATTACAGAAAGGTCTTGGCTTCCATGGAACCCTGTGGCAATTTGTTGCACAGGGTAATTACGCAGTGTAGTTAAAAAATAAATAAAAATCTTTTGTCTGTTTTAAATGCATTCTCCCATTCAGTTTACGAAGACTCTCCCTCAAACTGGTAAAATATGCATATGTATATTTTATGCAGGAATTTCACAGAAAGCCTTCTGATCAGGCTAATGATTTCCTAGAAGAATGAGGACTATGCTTTCTGATCTCAAAAATTTCTTTCTGGGCACATGTTCCTTCAAATTTTGAGCATATGTGTTTGCCTGAATATCATTACCACATGAAAAAAGTATAGATTTAGGTACCTTCAGTTTATGTAACATGATTCTGGAGTTGCAGGTTGCGATTAAACAAGAAAAAGGGTTGGAAAGATTATGCAAAAAGGGATGATGCTGAGCAGTGTACCTGGGAACATGATGGATCTGCCACCAGTAGGGGATCTTCACATGAAAATTGGACAATTTTTTGAGATATGCCATATCCTAGACAAAAAAGAGGGACCTGATGCAAGGTCTCAAGGTCAAACTATTGCATGAGATTCGATAAGAATGTTTTGTGTATACGGTCAGGCTAAAAATCATTGGGTGTTCTTGTATTCTTAGAGTCTCTGACTTTAGAAGAAATGATTAAATATTGTTTGTTATTGATGTTAATTTCATTCCTTAGGCTAATATTATGTTTATCTCTTGTTCCAAGTTGTTGAGTTGGTTTTGTCCCAGTTGTTATTAGCTTAGAATTTTATCGGTTGGTTTGTTTGGGTCATACAATGGCATTTTAAATAAAAGTGTTGCAGAAGTTGTTCATAATAACTTCCCTTTGAACTGAGTAGGATGATATCAAATTTTAAATGTTCTATAGAAAACGAGTCAATAAACCTTATGTCATAAAATAAAAAGTAAGATCTTTTCAGGGGAGTTTTCATTATTCTTACAGGGCATGGGAAACATGATATGAATCTCTCTCAAATTTTACTGTGTGGTTCAAAGTATTTAGGAATGGCTGATACTTTCTGTTAAATTCTAACGGGTTAAGAAATGAGACAAAGATGGAGAATGTGGAAGGAAACAGAGGTCTTTAGACCTTAGTGACTTATGCTAGCTAATGTTCTAGCAGAGTTCTTAATGATAACTAAAATTTGCAATTTCCTCTTAATTGTTTTATAGAATCATTAACTTGTCAGTACCTTTGCATGGCAACCTCTAGGACATCTTCCTGATTCAAACTCTCTTTTTAAAGTTTGGTTTTCCATAGCTATATTGTTCCCCCACTTTATCCAGTTCCTCTTTTGTTATCTGCAAGCAGCTAACACTTTGTGAAACTACAGGAACAGCACAAAGTTGCAACTCATAAAATGATCTTCAAACATGAGAAACAGAGCATTCAATTTCTCTGTCCAGAGCCGCATCCTTAAGTTGGCGTTGACAAATCTGCTCTTTATTTTGTGCCACAAAATCTAAGTCCAGAAAGATTTTCCAATGCTTCTGGATCTTTCCCTTTCCATCTGTGTGGTGGCCAGATCTCTTTCTACTGTGAGCCATGGAAGGGCTGTGCAACAGATGATGGGGACTGGTGCACAGCTGGTGATGTAAGTTGGCTCAAATCAGTGGATCTGTGCCACTTTATTCCAGCTGAAAATCAGCAGAGAATGGGAGACACCTGTTGGAACTTGCGCTTTGGGCAGGCTCAGCTTTTCACTCCCAAACTTTCTTGGCATCCTCTTATTCTCTTCTCCCTTCCAAAAACACATCCCAAACTACCATAGTGATGGTCCATTTCGCCCTGTCCTCCTCCTCCTTTCCCAACTATATCACGCTGTGAGTCTGCAAAAGTTTAGCAATAATTAGTGCCGACCTCTAGCTGCTCACTGCTTGCTAGGAATCCCGGTTGTCAGCTCCGCCTGTCAGAGGGCTGCGAGGAAATGAAGCATTCGGAGGCACAGAGATGTGGGAAGGAGGAGGAGAGATGTCCCCGCGCTACAAAGCACATTGCTATTAAAGTGTCAGTTTTTTGGTTTACTGTTGCAGTTTGTGTGAAGAGTTTATGGATCAGCAGATAACAGTAATTATCACAGAGACTTTTCTGCTAAAGTCTAATCTAACCTTTTATAGTTTTGTACCACAGGGCCTCCTTCTCCTTCACTCCCTCCCCCCCCCCCCCCTTACTTTTTAAGAGCTTATTGGGTGATTTTATTATTTTATTTTTATTTTTTATGGCCACTAAATCATCAAAGTTGACACCAGACACCTTCACACAAAAAAAGGATGCATAGATTAATTGAATGAGGGGGTGGATGGTAGAGTTTTATTAATAATACTAATCTAGAGAGTTTATTGTAGCAAAACCCTGGAGCAGATTAACTGCATTAAAAAGGAAAGGGAAAGGGGAGGAGGGAAGAGTGAAAAAAGCTCAGAAATGTTAGCCAAGGTGAGATGCCGTCCTCAAAATTAAAGCACTTGAAAATTTATTGAATCACTTTCAGGCCTCACTAATACTGGTCCCAGTGCAGAGCCATTGTGTAAATGGCAATGACTTTACTCTCAGTTGGGGAACAGAATGGGAGGGCTTATCCAGAAAGTGGCATAGTGAAGAAGAATTAAAAAACCTTATCATCACCATCATTGCTAGAAGGCATTCAATAAGTACCACAACACAACTTTTTAACAGATCTTTTTTTTTTTAATAAAAAAGCAAAGTGTTTGAGATGGAAGTGTTGTGAACCTTGCTGAGGCATCTTTTGCCTTTCTTTTGTTGAAATACAATTTTTCAATGAACATGTTTGAAATGCTTGCAAAACACGGTGTGTCATTTCAACAGAGAGACAAAGCCTTTCATTATTTTTATTGCTGCTGCCACAGACTTTGCTGTGCAAGCATTATAAAGAGGTCCTGATGGGGTTAAACTCTCATTTTATAATACTTTCTTCTCCTCTCTCTCTCCCTCCACTCCTACTCCTCCAGTAGAAAAAAAAATAAAAGAAAAGAGAGGTAGCTCTAGAAACTAATAATGCAGGAGAGCAGGGGCCCGTTCTACTTCCTTCTGCCCCCTGAGTTTTCCTTCAAAACACTTTAGAACTGCCAGCACAGGATTTTATTTTCTCTCTTCACAATTTCACAATATGATAAAAATCATCCCCAAAAAGGTATTTGTTTTTATTCGTTTCAAGTATATGTGTGTGTTTTTGACAGTCTCTTGATTCATAAATGTAATGTGGTGGTTTGCAGAGAATATGCCAGTAATCAGAGCCCCGACACAGTAAACATTACTCAGACATCAAGGATGAGCTGGGAACTGCCCTAAAGAGCCTTCAAATCAGTGGGGAAGGCTGGAAAATCTTTGTGTCCAAGTGGAAAGTTGGAGAAGAATGGGTTAGACATCTGATGGAGAGCCAATGCTTACAGCATGGATGGCACTGGCCATCCTGAAGATGGCCAGTTCACAGCATAGTTTTAACTATCTGAAGCTATTTTGATGCCAGAGTAAACCTCAGCCTAGATCTTCTGATTCTTTGGGATCCTTGAGTCTCTATACTTCTGGAAAACCATCTTACTCAGTTTCATTTCTGATCACATTTTTAAACAGGCAGTTGATAATCCTAAGGATGAATGGGGTAGGAATTGAAGTAGTATCTTTTGCATGTAGTATTTCAAGCTCTTCCAGTCATGCATAAATTTTCTTGATGTGATGCTGCCAACATTGCCTACATGAAGCTGGGGTTAGTTGCTTGCTATTCCTGTGGGGAAAAGGAGAGTTAACCCAATATAAGCCATACAGTTATTGTACCCCTTTAAAAAATAGTTGTACTTGATGAATTTTACAGAGGGAATTAAGAGTGCAAAGGAGTTTGCTGTGATAGTAAAAAAGTCTTTGTTAGCTAATGCTTCCCACATGCAACAGAAAGAAATAAATCTCTTAGGCATCCTCATCCACTAGCACAAACATTGTGAGTGAAGAAAAGAAATGGAGTCAGAAGAGAAGCTAAAGCCAAACCAGTGTTATCAAGACATCTGTGTGTCTAATGTAAAGTTACTAGGGAGGAGAGAGGCACAAATCTTTATGAATCAGTTTAACCTCAGCCAAAAATATACAGCATCAGTTGCAGCAGAGTTTGAGTTAAATATGAGGATTTTAAATACAGTGGAGTGTCAGGGCTGTCTCCTCTCTGGGTTAGCGTTTAAAGAGTTACAGTATTTCATCTGCCAGTCCAAGAAGCATTCATAGTAGGGGATACAAGCAGTCTATAGCTGTGTGTATTCAGACTTGTCAGGGATGACTGAGGCAGTGGTGACATACACATTTTTTTTTGTTGTGTCTTCTACTGAATCTGTATTTCTGCTAGTGATGGAGAGCATAGTTGGGTCAGTTCTGTCGCTGTTGCCCCACGTTTGAATCACAGCTGGCTTTATTTTGGGTTTTATTATTCTGAAACAATTGCTAAGAGTTTTCCTCCACAGAAAACTCTCATGAGGGCTATACTGTTTTGCAGTTAAGGTACCAACATGAGACTTGGGACTTCTGATCCCCCTTCTCTTTCGTGCTTGGTTCTTCTTTATAAAGTGAGAGGATGTTTCACCACTGATGTATTTTGATGTTAACATACTAAAGAGCAATGTATGCCTGAACACAGTAAGTCCATACAGTCAACTCAGGGAGGTTTTTTTTGTCCTATATCCAGAATGTTCTGGTTCATCAAAAGTTAAAAAGAAAAGAAAAAAATCCCCCACAACAACACATCCCCCAAACTTTACCTTTCCTCCTTAAACTATATAAACCCAAGTCCTCTACTGCTAAAACAACAGAGGAATGACATGAACAGTGAACAAGAAATGTAACAGTTCACTTAGCAGGAGAGCAGACTCCTGGTGTTTGAGGTCTCTGAGAAGAATGTGTCAAACAGCAGATGTGCCATTGGTGATCAGGCTTTGCTCTTGCTGGATTTAGCACAGTTAGAAGATTTGGACTGTTCTAGTCAACTGTGAAAACAAAGTTTCCTTTTTGTGTTTCATTCTAAGTTTGAGAGAGAGAGGAAAATAAAATGCCCGTCTTCCAGACCCACTGGAGAGTGGTTTTATTTATGTCATAATAGGAAATATTTTTATCTTGCAGAAAAAAAAAAAAAAAAAAAAGGTTTTCTCCTCTTTGCCAGAAACTTAAAATTACTTCTTTTCCATTCTCTGAATGTCTCAAATCTTTACACTTTTTATAATCTCTGGCCCCTTTCTGTGGCCCACAGCAGTATTCACTGTTGTTTATCTAAGGCCTTTCTCAGTCACTCAAATCCATATTTTAAAGATTGAATTTCTTCCCAGAAGTACCCCTATCTATTGTCTCCAAAAGCTGAAAATAAATTGTTTCTGAGAGGATATATGGCAGCTTGGATTGCAAAGGCTACAAGCATCTTCTTTCTTGAGCTCCACGCCACATAGCCAGCAATGCCGTTATTGCTACTGGTCTTTTCATTTCTGAAATTAACCATGTAACCAAAGGCAGCCTCTCATTTCATGGCTTTGCTGGAAAGCGAAGGAACCAGGGACAGATATTCAGGCCTTTTTACTTTGCCTGCAAATTGATTTCAGCTCTTGCTGTGGAGTTTGCGGCTGGCCTTTGGCATCAGGAATGGTGTTTGCTGAGGGCTATCCAGGGCAAATTAAAGCATGAAAAAACTCTGGGAGTAAAGTCCACAGTGACCAAAACAGAGTGCAAAGAAAGGAAGAGAAGTTGACTTCTCAGAGCTCTTGGCACTTCCTCCAAAGTCCACTGAAAGCATCTCAGCTCTGCACAGTAGCCTTCTGGGGGTACACTTTTAGCTTCATTTTAGGACTGGGGAAGACAGAGATACCTAAAGCTAATAACAGGCAAATAGCATAAATGCCTTTATTCATGGTTTGACATTCACAGAGCACCTAAAGGCCTTAAGTTTTAAGACGCCAAACCTCACATGGACTTATGGAGGTCTCTGGGATTAAGCACTCTGGTTTTGAAAGTTTTGTCGTAATAGATTTGACAAAAGTGCTGCTGCCATGTTGGTGACAGAAGCAGACACAAAACCTTGGAGTCTAGCTGTTCAGATGCCTCCGTTAAACATCACTTACATTCCCTCTCTTCTCCTGCAGCACAACAGAGATTTGCAGTCTAGAGGGCAATGGAAAAGCTCAGGGATTTCTGCTAAAGTTGGCTAAAAGGAATTATATGTTGATAAATCCAGTAAGCAAGTTTTGGTTTGGTTTGGAATTTTTTGCCATTTATAATATCAAGATATCTGCTAACATCATAGAAATCGCAATCATTATTTTTTTCCCAGGGAAATGGCTTATTCGAATGTTGAGGTGCTACAGTGGAAAATGCCTGGAAAAAAAAAAAAAAAAAAAAAAAAGGAGGAGGGAGAAAATCTTGAACATCTGAATACTTCTCCCCAGAAATATTTTTAAATGAGAAAATCCATCCCCAAAAGGTCCACATTAGCTGTGTTTTCCACTGCTCTGGGAATACGTAAAGTGAGCTCAGCTGGATAATGTCAAATCAGGGAGATATCAGCACTGTAGTATGCATCTTCCCTCCCATTGTCACATCTCTTCTCTTGCAAAAACCAGAAAGCCATTCAGCATCTTTCTGGGCAGGAGAGAGCATCATAGCATCATTCTCTACAAATAAATATGATGGTTCAGGAACCTCTCTCTGCAGTGGCATATAGGAGTTGGAAGACCCTTTAAATACTAGTGCCTCTGAGGACCATTCAGTCTGCAAGAGGCAGACAAACTAGTCAACTTTTGCTTTGCATTCACAGGCATCCCATTTAACACCCTCCTTTGCACCTGCAGCAGGGAAAGCATTGAGAAATGGTTACCTTCACCCTGCTTTTTCTGCCAGTTTGTACACACACCATCCCTCCTGCATCTGGCATGAACCATAACTTAGTGCCCAAAATCCCATAGTTCTCCAACACTGGTCATTTCAGTGACTCTAGAGCGAATTCATTCTGGCATTGTTGCTTCATAAAGGTGCAGATTTGATGCTTCCCAACTGGCTACACCTTACAGGTTTTGTCTAACTCTGAGGTCACCCTTCTGCCACCCTGTCCACTACTTCCCCCTACAAGTTTCCACTGAGAACCAGGGAATTATTGATGTCAATATTATTGACTGCTTAATTCCTTCTGGCTGCATGTCCCTATTTCAGTCTGAAGACCATTAGAATACACTACAGAATCTGAGAACATCCTGGAAAAAAAAAAAAAAAAAAGAAGAGGAAAATTCTTGCTTCATTATTTCAAAAGTGTCTTTTGTAACAACAGTACACTAAGGAAAAAAGCTTTTCCATCTCTCCACACCTCTTGATTAGTTTGGATTATCAATACATCCTGATTATCTACATGGAATTGCTTCAAGAATTATCAGAGGTGACATGAAGTTGATTAATCTAGTAAAGCTTTTCTTGCAATTAGATTCATCCCTTTCCCAATTACTTAATCACTCTCCCACTCTTTGCTGTAGTGGAAGAGGAATAACAGAGACGTTCTCATGTGCTGGGAGGACCTTTTCCCTCTTTGCAGAGGAGTTTACTTCAAAAACAGAAAATCACAATTCAGTGCTGTGTCTCCAACAGTGAAAGGTCACCACTTCCAGACCTTTCAATTAGAGGGGCAGACAGTTGAAAAAAGTACCAGCTCCAAGTCAAAGTTGTAGAACACAGTCAAAGTTATCTTTTGATAAATCCGATTAACTCACCTTGGTAAAGCTTTCTTTTTTCTGATCTTGGGTGGGTCTGTTACTGCAGATAGGTTTTTTTGCAGAAGTATTTCCCTATGGTCTTTATGTTAATTTCCCCTTTGGAAATGGTTCAGGCTCTGGGCTTTCCAGAGCACTGTTTGTAAGATGGTCATTGATGTTTCATACCACAGATGCTTTGGTTTTGACTCATTGGTTTATAATGCAGGCAATTTTTGACTGCTCTCAGGACAGTGATTCCATGTGAATTCCCCTCTCTGAATCTGCTGTGGATATAAAATGTGGATAACGTCTATAAAATGTGGATAACAACTTTTCCCATATTTGCATGCTTTAATCTGGTCTTGACAGTAAGTTCTTTGACTTCTGAGAAGTTGTACTCATTTACAGCAAGAGAGAGTCTGCTTTGGAAATATTATTGACCAACTCTGTGGGTGAATAACATTCTAAATTTCCCTGAAATTAGAGATGAGTGTGACTAGTTGGCTTGGTAAGAGCAGACTTCTTGTAAGATGCTCATCTCTGAGGGAGAGGAGCAAGCTGTTTTGCCACAACCCCATGCTGTGTGTCTCGTGTATAAAGCAGGACCTGATAGAGTGAGATGCTTATCAGCTACAGTGAAAGAAGAGGAAGAGCAGTGGAAGCAGTAGGAGGGAATCTTCACAACAGCTTTAAAGGAAACACATTTGAAATATAAAGAAAGGTCTCATTGGGCTGTAAAAAAAAAGAAGAGAGAGAGGGAGAGAAAACAGCAACCAACCCTGCTGTTGTATTGTCTTGTTAACAGTGTGTCACTGAATTTAGCAGAAGGAAGCTTCTCCCACACATCTCCCCTCACACAAATGCAACTGTCACAACCTTCTGAGCTCTGAAGCACAGCTTTGATCCTGCACAACTCTGCCCCAGTTATGCAATGCACATAAAAAAGAAAAGGGGATTACCTAGCAGAAATTCCAGGTGAAGGAAGGACACCATTGCCAAGACAGGGTTAAGTGCCACGACAACACCACTTCCCCAGCACCTTTCCCTTTTCTGTTAGAATGGGCTCCCCCTCCTCACATCCTCCTCCCTTCACTGCATGTGTTGTGTTAATCTAATTTGTTCAGCTCAGTGCCTAAACAAATAACTGCAAACCTGGTGCTTATTCAGACTCATGGCAAAAAGGGGCATCTCTTCGAAATTACATTTACTTGGTTATCTGATGATACACAAGTTTTGCAAGAGAGTACAAGGCCTGGTAAAGGAGCATGTGGGGAGCAATGTGTGGTAAAAGAGAATGCAATTCCAAAGTACAGACTGATTTTCTGCTGTCCTGCTGCACTTGAACATATTGGACCCAAAAACATTGGTCTTTGGAGCATGATGTGCAAAAAGTGTAGAAGAGATATGGTTCTAAGAATGTCTACCAAAGTCCCAGCAACAACTGGCAAAAGAGAACAGGAGAAAGGTTTCCTGGGAACATTGGGTCCAAAACCAAGGTCTTCTAACTAAATCTGCTCCAGGCAAGACCTGGGCCTCTGAGCAGCAGTGCAAGGTGTCTGACTCAACGAGGTGTTTGGTCTTTTCAATGTATTTCTTGATTTAGTAATTCCACTTGTGCCATGCATCCTGTTTCCCTCTTTTCTTGTGATTTTTGAGTTCTCAGAAATCCTCAGGTGTGCTCAGTCGTTCACAGATTGGTCATTTTGTTGGCATAAAATTTGAGAGTTGCAAATGAAAGAGAAAGGAAACTTCTTCCCATAAAGTGTTCTTTACCTTGACTTCCAGAGAACATACACTCTTAGATTTAACTCAGAAATTCAGAAGTAAGCTGTTGGAGGCCAGCTTCCACATGGTCAAAGCAGTCTGTGACCATACGTCTTCCCCTGTGTGCATCTTTTCTTAAGTGTTAATGCTGCCTTTTGGATACAGCAGATTCCTCCTGGTAAGTGAGGCAGAGAGAGGACACATCAGTGGGGGCTAAACATGGAATGGGGCACATATATGCAAAAGTTGTCTTGCAAGTTTTTGAGCACCTTGAGCATCTGTTGCCAGTGTGGTGTGTGCAGGTAGCTCCTTATCTCTCGAAACCACTTCTTTGTATATTTTTGACTCAAGGATTTTTCCAATAAACATGAATTTCATCATGGCTTCAATAGCACCAGTTGATATCCAACTAGACTGATGAGCCGCAATTTTAACAAATCCATCCTCATCATTCAAATAAGTGTCCTAGTATGGTTGTGCTCCCTGTACACAGTGCAGTCTGAGGGACAGGGCACAAAACCCTGTGACTTGCTCTACCACCTTATCACAACCTACCTGTGCTTTCTGTGCATCTGTTTCTCCTTCTAACAATGTCTACTTGACTGTTACGCTCAGAATGTGCACACAGTGGGTCCCAACGTGTTACAGCACAGTGTTATGTATTACTAGCAATAAATAACAAATCACTGATGGCAAATATAAAGTATACTTTATCTTCCTTTGTTTCACGGAACAGGAGGAACACCCATTGGCTCAGGACTGTTCAGTTCTGTTAAGCAAGGACTTTCTTAATTTTATGTGAAGCCTTCTAGAGTTAAAAATGCTGGCTTGCTAGAAACACTGCACATGCAAATAAGATTCAATGCCTCTCTGAGGAGTAGCAGGTCCACACAGTTGCACGAGTCTTACATTTTAACAAGATCATCTCCTCTGTGTCATATTGGAGGGAAATCGAGCTGCAAAGATTTTGGCCTTGGGATGATAGGGTTTTCTTTCCTGCCAGGATTACAGCTGTGCATTCTGAGACTCTACTTTGTTTGGAGCTGGGGATCTTCTGGGGGAAGAACCCCGCAGCAGACCTCCTTTCTTCCTTTCAGCTGTTTTGTGTTGTGTTCTTGTTCTCTTCTGCCAGTGTTTCTCCAATTATAAAAGATTTTGGGAAAGTGCAAAAACTTCCCCTGCATCCTCCTCTTCCCCTTCCTCCTTTGCAGTGTGAGATTTTGCCATCTCTGGCTTCTTACAGAGAGTGGTGGCCAAAACATCAACATGCTAATCTCAGAGCCCTGGGCCATTTTTCTTACTGTTGGTTTGAAGCTCTTAGAGCTAGAAACTGAATTCTGATACTGTCTTTTCCTCTCTTGCCTTTTTCTTCCTACCTTATTTTATAATTATATTTATTTGAAATTGAATTTTAAAGGTTCAGTCCCAAAGGCAGTGAGATGTAATTTCTGTTGGATATTAAAACTGTATAAAACTACTTATATATCCCCCCATGAAGAACAGCTGGTACTCAGAGAGGTGGAGAAAGAAAGAGACTGACTCTAACCTTCTTGCCAGCTATGCAAAAAAATGATGATAATGAATCAAAAGTAATTCTTTTCCCTTGCAAAAAAATGAAGCTGAGGTTACATGAAGCATAAATGTTTGCTGTGTAGATTATAAACAGGTATTCAACCATATAATTTAAAACAGTGCCATTGACTTCCATGCCATAGTCTGCCTTGTGCTGGTGAAAGGTCTGGCATGGAACAGCTCAAGCTATTATTGTCTGAGTGTGCAGGCTAAAGGACAACCATGAAAACTGGAGCCTCACAGTATCTTATACAGTGGAATCAGACCACATTTCTATCTCAGAGAAGTACTGAAACAAAATGATGTAGATAAAACTGCATTGTGTTAATCTGCATGGAGGTGACAATAAGGTCTAAGAATTTACACAGAGCCACAGAGACACAATAGAGAAGGACTTAAAAGACTAGGTATCATTTGCAGCTGGAGAACTGGGACACAGACTGATCATGGTATGCATTTGATCTACCTTGAGGGCCATGCAGCGTAGGCTTCCACTTCTTATCTCTCTTCACAGTTAATGGAAAGGTAGTAAAGACAGATGGTGAGTTTTAGGGCATGACTCATATTGGCCTTGAGCAGATACTTGTGTTTAGTTGGATGACTTGCACTCCAGACTAGTGAGGCTCTTGGTCCCATTCCCAGTGTCTGTGAAGGCAGCAATGAACTAGACCTGCACAGGGTGTACATTGGGTAACTGCAGTCTTCATGTTAACTACATTGGGTACTACAGTGACCTGTTCAGTGTTTCGCTGGCAGAAAGGATCTCAGGTTTCCTGAATCTGAATCTTTTTTTTTATCCTTCACCCCCTTCAACAATGGGGACAATATATTTCTGTTTTGGAACAGTGGATATAACATTTTTTCTATACAGATGCATAAATTTGGCTTTTTCTCCATTTCTGTTGCTTTCCACTTAAATTAATTAAGTCAAATTTGCAGACAGGCGCTGAGAAAGCAATAGAAAAACAACAGTAGCCTCACCAGCCAGGTACCCATTAGTGTAAGGGCTGAAACATCTCCACTGCCCCTACTAGGCTAGGCGGCCATGAACATGACTTAGAAAAGATGGATTCCTAGAGACCTAAACAGAGGGCTACTCACTTGATCAATAATTCATTAGGTACAATTTGTAAATAACTGAGTTTAAAATATCCTTTCTTTCCTTGTAATCACTCCAACTAATCTGCTGAACCAGAGAACAGACAGCTTGCCAGCGAATGTTATCTCACACTCCTCATGTGCAAGAGGAAGAGGGCAAGCTTCTTTTACAAGTCACCTCACAGATTTTGGAAGGATTCTGGTCCAGGCAGTATTGCCTGAACTGTTCATTTGTCTCCAACCACAGCCTGATCTCCTTGACAAACTGCTCCCAAATCACTGTCCTGAGTATTGTACATCTTTTCTTATATCTCAGCTATTAACTCTTGTAAAGAGCTCCATAGGTCTTCATATTCAACCCAATGCAGCCATGGGCGAGGTATTAATAGGCGGATAATTCAAACATGTTGATGAAACAGCCTGTTTAGTGTAGTGGACAAAGGTGTACTCTGACACCAATCCACTCTATGGCTATAATCACATTTCTTATCTTATGTTTCAATCTTCTCTTGCCTTATCTATTTCAGCTATATGTTCTTGGACAGGACAGCTCAGCTACCACTACCGGCTTGATACTGAAAACACAATCTGCCCCATATTACCCTAAAATAGTATCAGTCCCTTCCTCCTCCACATATGCATGCATTTCCTGCTTAAAATGTCAATATTCCACACAAACCCATCTGTTTTCAGACCTTTCAGTCTTGCAGGATTTCATTACAGCAGGACAAAAGAGAGGGGTGAAAAAAGGAACATTTGACTCTGTAGACAGCAAGATCTAGAGAAAAGGTAGGGATGAGAATTTTAGGCCTAAGCTCAGTGCTGAAGACAAATAGTCAGATTTTTACCATTAAGGTGATAGCCCTTATTTAAACCAGAGAAGAGCAGTAGGATCTCCTGGGGAGGATGTTTTTCTTGACATTTATGTGGCTACTTCTTGCCACAAAAGCTCTATAAAAGAGCACATCCTAGGTTTTTTTGGCATGCCAATACTTCTGGCCTACCAGTATTCCTTCTTCCCATATCTTATAAGGAGGCAGATGTTTTAAATTCATGTATGTCAGTGTGTCTCTAACCTGATGCAGCCATAAGCAGCAGCCTGTTACACCCTTCCCCCTTCCAAGTCTCCTGGGAGTGATGGTTTTCTCTTTAATTGTTGAGGTCAGACTGGGAGATGCAAGGCAGTGTGAAATCCCATGTCTCATTCTCTGGCACCAAACAATAAGAACAGTATCTAATGTACTTGTGTTTAAATATCTGTGTGTATTTCCATGCACATAAGCAAGACTATAGTGATACAGATGAGGTACCACTTGCCCTTTAGATTTTGGTCTCCTGACCTTCTTTTCCATTCCACTGACCTATAAATACATAATATTATTTAATTAGAAACACACAGGGAGAAGAGCATTTGAAGCATCAACCATAATACTAACAACATCCACTTGCTTCTTTATTCCCTTTGTTTTCTTGTAGAAGTTAAACTGTAAGTTAAGTCTGATTTAGCTTTTCTGAGAAATCTTGCTGCAGCGCAGATATCGCAGTGACCTAAAGCAGCTCACATTGGTTTGAACTCTGCAGCCCCCAGCAGAAAACATTTAAATACCTTTATTTTACCAAAAGCTGACCTGTTTATCCTGCGGTTCTTGGGGGTCTCTTGGACTCCCTCTGGTGGCTATCTACCACATCGTGAAAGGAAGGGAAAAAAAAAGTTTATTCCGTGCATGGCACCTGGGGGCTGTTTGCGCTGCCACTGCAGTTTGCATTAATCTCTCTTACTGTTTCCTAAGGCTGTCTCATCTTCTCTGTGCTTAGTGCTCTTCAGTTGAAACTCAGTAAGGGCGTGATCAGCTCAAGGTATTTTAATGCCTGGTTAGTGGAAATAACAAACCTAATCCTCACGGCAATTCCCAACAGCATTAAAAAATAAAGAAATAAACGTTAACATGCACACAAACACCCAGATGTTTGCATCAGTGCCTGGGGAAATCATCTGGGTAATAAAGCTGTGAGGTGGGACTCCAGTTTAGTCTTGCACTAAGCAGTCTTTCACTCACTGACATTGTCCACAAAAAAACACTCCTGTGATTCCATGGTTTAAACCCCAAATGGAGAGTTTTATCTAGGTACTCAGAGAAGCTAGAGGTTCATCTTGAATAAGGATACAAAAAATACTTTTTTTTCCTCATTTTCTTGTTTTTATTTAATTTTGCTGAAAGAAACTTTCTGCATGAAACCGAGAAACACTGTGTTATTTGCAGCACAGCTGTTTTGCTTTGTTTGGTATTTTTCTTTCCTAGTTTTTAAGTCAGCTAATTTTTTTCATTTGTTTGCTTGGTTTGTAGTTTTTGTGATTTGTTTTCTTCTGGCTGGTTTCACATGAAACTGGAAACAGTCTTCTGTCAAACCCATTCTGTGTTTTTTGGCTGAACTCAGATGATGGAGATCCTGCTTCAAACCTGGACTCAAAAGCCAGTGTATTCAGAGGGAGATTAAAATATTCTGGTGATAACTTTTTTCCTGAAATCTATGAATGCCAATTCAGTCTCATCCATGATAGGAGCCTTTATACATCCCAGAAACCAGGATAAATTTTCCTGGCGCAGATACACATGCAACAGTAAATCTGTTCGCGGTAGAGGAGTAGCCAAAGACGCCCTCCATGAGCACAGCAAGCTCTCAAGCTGGCTAGAGTAGCTTCATCTGCATCATGGTGAGGATCACGGATCTTCTGCTGCTACCACTGTCCACAAAAATCTGCATCACTTTTCCACTTGCAGTCTGAATTTCAGGAATGGGATTTATTTAAATGTCTGAAAGATAGATGTTTAAATATGCACTGATTATCTCCAGTTCTTCTGTGCTCTATGCGGGGAGTGAAAGGCCTGTCCCTAAAATAACCATCTTAAATGCTTGGGTTCCATAACAGTTCACTCCAAATGAACTGTCTGTAATGGGATGACTGTCTCAAGTTCACATGTCAAAGATTTCAATGCTTACAGCAGAGTATATCAGAGGGCTCCTATGCTTGTATTTAGGAAGAGTGACTTGCTTTCTTGTTCAGGATGAAGTGGACAGCATAAAATAATTTTTCATGAAATCTGTTCTACATTGCCAGACTTTGGCATTATGTGATCCATCCTTGCTTAACACTTTGAGCTGGTAAAGTAGCATGCAGTCCTGCACATCAGTGTGGAGGATGCACATCAGTGTGGAGGAAGTGACCTGCTCAGAATGCAGCTTACTCAATGGTCCATTTAGCAAGCCTATGACAACACCTCAAGAAGCATAGCAACCTGATATAAGATACTGTCATGCTTCTTGAGCGACCCTACACTGGACTTCGATTTTAACTTACCCAGTAAGTGACACTTGCCACACCTTGAATCAGACTTATAAGAGGTCAGACCAGGCAGCTAACTGTATATATATTTCATTAAAAGAAACACTTGGAAGTGTGGCTTTTGCATATCCACATCTGTATACAAGTCTTGACTTGAGCATCTTTAACGTATTATTTTTACTTTAGTGCAAAACCTGCTTTCTTATTTTATTTTTTTTTTTTTCAAAGCAAAGAAATAAGCACTCTGTAAGTGACATTCAAATATATTTTATGTGATCCCTTTTGAGATCAAAACTACACAAAAAACTTCCTGCAACGGACTTGGAGATACAGGAATGGCTGACAGAACTTGCAGTCCAGGCACTGCAGCTTTGTTGTTTTGTTATAGGGAATTCTGCTTTCATCCATTAGCAGAGCTCCTTTGGCTTCACTTCATAGAAGCTGGTGCTCTTGCACTGATGCGTACACCTAATGACACAGTCTGATGGTTATGCTGAAGATGACTCCTTATGGGCATGGTCAGGAAGACGGGAATTCTTTCAATAGGCTTCAGTGGGCTTTGGATCAGGCCCTCACTAAGATGCAGCCCATGATAAGGAAAACAGGAAATACCCAGCTCTCACTTAATCTGAGCAGGAGCATGTGCAAGATGGGAGGTTGGAATGAGGGTTGAGGTTCATGCCCTCGATTACTAACGCTGATGATCTGGTGTCCCTTTCTGCTATCACAGCAAAACTGTACAACAGGGTGTCTCCTCTTGGAGGGAATAACCTGCCCCAGGGCAAGGAAAAAATACTGGAGGGGAGGGTGGAGAGTCAGGCCTTGTGTTCCTAATCTCTAGACAGAGAAATGCATTTCTGTTTAACACAGAGTGAGCAATTAAAGTGTTGGAGTCAGCTGGAAATGCTGCTTGCAGCAGTTCCTGGTCACTGGCCAGTTGGTGAATTACTAATAGCCAGCACAGTGTGCAGTTTATTGTGAACAAGGCTCCCTCCCTTGCAAAGGGGAGCCTCGCAGGGCCAGGGAACAAACCCAGCTCCCCATACCAAAGATCTGCATAACAATCAAATAGATATATGGAAACGCCAAAATTGTACATGCAGGTGGGTTGGTTGGGAGCAGGCCTGGGGAGCAGAGGAAGATGTACAGAGCAGCCACCTTCTTTTCCTGTCTGCTACATTGCAGACCTTGCTTGGTGAATTTTAAAACATCAGCTGCCTTCAGGGAGGGAGACGTGAGGGGATTATTCTTCCCCATTTTCATTTGGATTTGGTTTCTCCTGAGGACAGTGAGGAGGGCTTGCCTTGATACTCACTGTCCAGGTGTTTCAGTGGATTTTCCCATGGCACATCCCGGTATGTGAGGTGACTTTATATACCTCCCTGTTAGTGCAATGCAGGGCATCTCTATGGTGGCTGGTGCTAAATAAAGAATAGGCAGCCCAGACTTTCTTTCCTAGCTATCCAAAAAAAGATGGTCGGCAAAATACCTCTGTTTGCATCCGGGGTGCAGAGAACGCTTATTCAGTTTAAGAACTACTGACTTAAATTCTGCTCTCAGGGATTCAAAATGATTAAAATCATCCATTTTGGCTCAAAACACAACACCTAGGACCCACAGCTTCTAGACATTAGACATGCAAGATCACAGCATTTTCTCTGTGCAAGGCTCCTAACATCATTCTGTATCAGATTTTCTTTGTGCAATTTTGCATCCTTACTCCAACTGAGGTTGAAATGATACCTTTAGTCCTTCTCTTTCCAGTCACTGAAAGGCTTACATCTTTCTCAGTTTGGTCAGAACTCACTGGAAATACCTGTCAGTCTTTTAAGAGATCTGGCTTATCTACATTTCTTTAAGAAACCACACTGAAGTGAAGCAGACGTGGTCTTCAGTGATCTTGCATGCATTTCATTACACCTCCTATTATGGTGACAATTGCAATTGTCTTTAGGATGAGCATCAATACTGATCCAGCTATCCAGTTAACGTGGTTATTTGGAGGTATTTAATTTTACATTTGGAGAACTGGTTTTGCATATCCCATGTACTCCCAGCCAAAACAGGATCCACCAGGTCCAGCCAATCTCTGAGTTGTGTTTTTAACTGCATATGAAAGGCTTTCATGCTCATGGGGTCAAAGAACAGGCCATGGCCTCATTTAGTTTATTAGCATATATATAGGAACCCCCAAAAAGTAGGTCTGAAAAGTTTGTATTGTCTTTCTAAAGGCAGGAATTCAGATTGCAAAGAGGTAGGGTCTCAGCCTCAGAGTCAAGAACATGAAGTCACAGATTGTGGCCCTGGACTTGCACATGGGCTGTGTCTCCATTGAGATGTGCAAAGAATGCACAGCTCAAGACAGCTTTTCATCATCATTAAACCCCATTTCAGGAGAAAAAGCTGTCCTGTAACATACCTTGCAACTGGAAAGCTGGAAACCTCCCATGGGCAAAGGAGAGGCTCATCAGTTGCTGGAATTTGTGCTCCTGAAGGATGTTCCCATAAGTCGACTCTGTTTCCCTGTGTAACTCTGTCACTACAAAGGCAGATAGAAGCTTGTTTATCCACTGTGTGCCCTTCTCTCCCTCTTTCTGGGGCAAACATATGTGCATTTATATGCTCTGCTTTCCTGTATCCTCCTCACAGCCTCTGCCCTCTCTCACACCCACACACTATAAAAATCTGCCTTGGATCCAGTTAGTAAAAGGTGACTTTTTCCTGCCATCTGGGTGTTTTGGTGGCACAGATTCTCTTGGCCTGCCTACACACACTTGCGGGCGCGCTACACCCTCCTCTTTCCCCTTCCTCCTTCTCTCCCCCCTCCCACGAGCTGGCAGCAAAAACAAAAGGGAAATCTTCTAAACCACAATGTCAGCTGCCTGTGACAGTGTGGGTTGAGAGGACAGATCACAGCGCACTCATCTCCCAGTAGGCAAAGGGGACTGTATTTCAATAAATTTACATACTACAGAAGACGGTGTAAGAGATTGCTTTGGGGAGTTTTCCACAGAGTAGCTTTGGGGACGCCGAGCCCTTGACTTGCTCAGGAAGGGTTTGATGCCACCTGCTCTAAAACTCTCATACTCTCCGTATCTTTTTCATTTCAATACCAATGTCCATTATTTGCTTCACTGTGGTTTTGGTTTCTTCCCAGTTTGAATGAAAGGCTGTCAGTTAATAGATCTGAAAATGCTGGCTATGGGCTTACTCTAAGGGAGGAGCAATGCTGTCTTTCCTCCTGTACTTACCTTGCTCCTCACCTGCCTGGTTATCACTTATGAATAGTGACCTGTCGAGTAGATCACTTTAATCTTTTCCTTCTCTTCTGATTAAATCCAGTCAAAATATTCTAATTTAGGAAAATAATCTGTGAAAAATAGAAGGTTTCACTAAAAACAGCATTTAAGTGCTCATTTCACTTTTCTTGAATACGATAATTTTTTCCTGTGAAAAGATAATACTGAAGCACTTTGTGCAACTGGCTGTTCAGTACAGATTACATCTTTTTGTTCAGAAGAGAAGTAGAAATTTTCCATAGATATTTCTTCTTCCTTGAAACATTTCTAAAGTGCAGATTTCAACAGCATATGAATGGTTGCTTCTGTTTTGGGGTTTGGTTTTTTTTGGGTTTTTTTGGTTTTTTTTGGCTTCAAGAGAAGAGGCACCTATAGAAACAGCAGAATTTCAGATGTTTTTCGAATCTTGTACCCCTCAAGAAAGGTTTCTTTAAGTGGGAACTCATCTGGCCTAAATACAAGCCCAGAGCAGTCCAAAGTGAAGGGTCTGCCTTCCAGATGGCTGAGGCTGTTGTCTATTGGAAGGAGCAGTGTGGTTCCCACTGTTCCAGTGTCAGACTACTCTCATAGTAAAGACTTTTTTCCTAATACCTAATCTGAATCTATCCTCTTTCAGCTTGAAACCATTACTTGTCCTGTAACTACATGTCCATATAGAAAGGCCCTCTTCAGATTTCTTGTAGGCCCCCTTAAAGTATTGAAGGGCTATACAGTCTGCTGAAGTGTAAGTCACCTCCAGGCATAAGATAGTCCTTCTTGGTGGTGATGTGAGCTCAGGCTGATGACATGGAAAAAAACATCCTGCCGTACCTATCAATAAGATGAAGAGGTATTTTTCACTGCCTTGGAATTTAGAGCTGGGAGAAGATTAGTTGGAGGAACAGAAGGAGAAGCAAGCTAGTCAATATTTTATATATGCCCACTGTTGACACGACAGAAGTGTCCCCAAACTCCCTCTTAGTCATGAGGTTTCTGTGTGACAAGCCTTAGCTTTCCGACGGCTCTGATCCCAGTCTATACAATGAGGATATAGCACACAGAGGGGAGCAGTAAGCAAAAGTGCACAAATTCTAGTGAGATGTGCTGTTGGAAAGAGGATGGATGTGTTGCTAGAAGCAGGTGAAACAGGCATGTATGACTAAGAACCACATAAAATACCTCGAAACAGAAGTAGTGACTTGCTGCCTTGGCATTTTCACGGCTGTGGAAGTGCATCATGCACCCAATCCATGGGAGGTTAAGAACTGGAGCAGGATGCTCTGAACTGGGTCATTTTGACACTTCCTGCCAGAGGAACATTCATTTAATGCAGAGGGGGAATGACTGAGAAGCCATGTTCAGAGAGAAATGCTGTAATCTATTATGGGGCTTGGGCCACCATTGATCAATACAGCAAAGTCAATAATAGCTTTTGATTTCAGCATATTAGGCTGACTGTCAGATTCATGTTTATTGGAAGTTTTTACAAATAAGTAAGGCATATGACTTGAAAAAAGGAGCATATGAGTCAAAACTCCAGGTAGAAGACTGACTTGTTTTTCCCGTGGGGTTGTGTTTCAAGAGCTTGCAGCTTTTTAAGGGAGGGAAAAACTCACCTTTCCATGTGCATGAAATGAAAGTATGAAATGCAAATAAAATCCATTAAAGTTGTTTTTTCAGTTAAGAAGGATGAGAATTATCTGAGGGCTAAATTTATAATGACCAAAGCTTCATAATATAATTATTTTTTTCCCCTGAAACTTCCATCTCTATAAATCAGCTGATTCCATTAGTGTCTCAAACTCTACTTAAAAAAAAAGGAGATACAAACCCAAAATTCTTTAGTTATTCTACATGACATCAAAGAAAACTTGCAACTTTGACATGAATTTATTTTAAATTTCCAGAAAGCATACGGAATCCTATATAAAAAATAATCCAATTAAAACAGTAAAGTATGTTTTAAAAGAATAAATTTAGAATCCATTTTATATCGGCCATGTAAGGTCTTGTCTCTTAGTTTTAGAATCATAGAATCATAGAATAGTCAGGGTTGGAAAAGACCCTAAGATCACCTAGTTCCAACACCCCTGCCATGGGCAGGAACACCTCCCACTAAACCATGACACACAAGGCTCTCTCCAACCCAGCCTTGAACACCGCCAATAAAGGAGCATTCACAGCTTCCCTGGGCAACCGATTCCAGTGCCTCACCACCCTTACAGTAAAGAATTTCTTCCTCATATCCAATCTATACTTCCCCTGTTTAAGTTTGA